>JAXGGA010019758.1:0-19476 GCA_038373865.1 Uloborus plumipes
TTAGAATTTTATTGTTTTTGAAATTTAAAAGAGATCGATCAAAAGAAAGTTAGAATTGGGTGTGGGCCGCGATAATCCGATCGGTAAGTCGTCAGAATCGTAACCAGAGGGTCCCGGTCCGATCATATAGAGGAAGCCCAGTCGATCAAAGATCCACCGTCTTCATTAATGGCGGCTGGGTAACGTTAAAAATGTTCGTGGTCATAAAATCCTCCAAGTGAAACGATACCTCTGGGGGATGCTGGGCCAAGGGTTTGCTCGGCCCTTGGGCCTGGTTCAAAAATGAACAGAGCACTCTTCAAGGCCCCATCCCGGTTAAACTACGAGTTGTGGTATGTACGGGGGGAACCTTGGAGTGTGAAGTCAAGTGAAAGTCAAAACCAACTGGAACCAAATGCGTACTGGAGAACATGGACTCTGCATCCATTCTCATCAACCCCTCCTGCGCTTTAGGCGCCAAATGAAATGAAATTGGGTGTGATTTTACGGTGAGCATGGATTAAATAAGGTTGTGTTTTTTAAAACAAATTACGGCTGTTTTAAAAGCATAATTGCAACCAAAGGCTTAAAAATGCTTTTCAAGTTTATCTAAATAAGTACTTCGCATTTTAGAAAAACAACCTCTGTTTACAAACCTCTGTTTTTTTTTTTAACCGAGCGGGCTCGGTCCCCTGGTACTTTTTTATTTATTGGCTGCGAATTTAAGCGTATATTTTTTTATTGCAGAGACGTCAAAATTGAACGCCATTGCTATATGTTGCTAATTCGAAGAAAGTAAACAGATGAACAAATGTCGTATGACTGAATCATGAATTGTGACTTTACCTGAAAAGGGAATTTATTTCCCCTAAAAAGCAATGCTAATAAGGCCTTCGGCATCAATTCACTCTGTACTCCACTTCAGTTAACTATATCAATATTTTTTAACCCTTAAAGATAGGATAAACATCACTTTTTACAGTAGAAACAATCTCCATATATTATTTCTCTAAGCCGAATCCTATACCCGGACGAAACTCGCTCATTTCTTTATCGAATTGCAAGGAAATTTATGATTTTGAAGCTTATCCCGCAGGCTATTGACGAAAATTAGACCCACCCTCTAAAAAGTGTCGGTTCGTTTTTTATTCGAACTTCAATTTTTGGGCACAAAATTGACTCTATCTAGCGAAATAATTGTCGTATCGTCTCCATTTTGATTTCATTCGAAAGATTTAAAAAAATGCGTTCTTTAGAACGTTTCTCCGCTAGCGCCGCGTAACGAGAATCTCGAAAATCCACGTTTAAGCGACTTATAAGCGATTGAAGTTTGAAAAAGTTAAATTTTTTGCTCAACTGTCAAAATCGTTACATTGTTGTTCAAATCAATTTTAAATGCGACATTTCAAGCCAAGGCTTATCTCGGTAAACCTTAATTGTAACTTTTATTGTTTCAAAATACTATGGTAGTTTTGCGATAACGTTAGTATTTAGTTTAGTAGTAGCCTTGGGTATTTGATTTTAATATAGGGTATCACTTTTGTAGTAGTTGTAAAAGTGAATGTGTCTTTGATCTCTTTGAAAAGTTGTCAGAACGACGGCAGTAGATGGCGATGTTGTGCAAATGAAGCCAATAAAAATTGTCGTATTAAATTTTAAGTTTAGAGGGTTTTTTTTTTTTTTTTTTTTTTTTTTTTTTTTTTTTTTTGCGGAATTCCGCACGGGTCACCTAGTATGCTAATAAATGTAAACAAACATTTGGGTGGTCCTTGTTCAGCGCTCTCTAGCGCCCAAATCTTTACCATTGATGTTTTGAGTAATGAAACAGCCTGTATAAGACGCTATCTAGTGAAGCCTTGCTTTCACTCCATTCTACTACAGCCCATAAACTTAAACTAGCTGCCAGGGCAGCTAGATTAGCTTCCTGCGGCATGTTGATGCATAAGTTCCCCCCTCTCTAACTTTTACCTCATTCTGAAGTTATATTATTTGATATAATTTAATGTTCATTCGATTTCAAGACATACCACGCACGTGGCTCGGCGTTGCACGGGCACTTCGTGCCCTGAAAGTAGTGAGAAAAAAATTTAAAGAAACTACTCCCGCCAAGGCGGCTCGCTTACAGGCGCTTCACGCCTTTACTTTTTTCCTATATAAAAAAAATCATTCGAATTATTGAGATGCTTCACGTCTTCAAGATGGTGAGGAAAGTTTCAGTAAGTTCAGCTCGCTCAAAGGAAAAAAGCAGACATAGGCAGGGATTCAAGTGAAACAGACCATCGCAAACTACAATCGCTACTGGAAATGAATTACATTAGAACGTTTCTTGATAAAAACATCGTGACGTCAGCGTGACGTTTGCCTATGAAAAACGAGCTAGATAAAACGTCACAGCCTTCTTGGCGAATAAGAGGAGATCGCTGAGTGCTTGTGAGCTCTTATTGGCTCCACCCGTAGTGACGTCATGCCAAGTTAAATTGATGATAATGTAATTCACTTCCAGTAGCGATTGCAATTCGAAGCAATCGCAGTGCTGTTTCACTTGAATCCCTGCCATAGATACTCAGTTTTTAATATAAGTAGATGGCTCTTCAACAAATAAATGTTTCAAAATATTACCAGTAGCTAGCGATAAAAATTCTACGTAAGTGGCCCGCTTATGAGTTTCGTGTTTGGTTTAGTTAAGCCTTCATTCCAAATTCTCATTATCATTGTTATCACTGTTTCATAGCAACGACGGTTTGCAAGAATGGATTTCATATTTAATCATTTATTAGGCTTAATCGCTTTAAACTTGACTACTTATTAATTGATATCTTCGCTAATTAAAATCGTATAATTATATAGATTGAAACTAATGAAGCCTGAAAAATTACCTATCTATCGGTGCCTGGTTCGACTTTCAGTTCAGTGGCGTTCAGGAGAAAGAAGCGTGACATAGAAAGATAGTTAGAAAGAAAGATAGTTAGAAAGAAAGATAGTTAGAAAGAAAGATAGTTAGAAAGATACTCAGTTTTTAATATAAGTAGATTAATAAACTCAATGCATGAAAAAATTAATCAATCTAACAGTTTCTTACTCTTACTTCTCTATCTTAATACTTTTCATCAATTAAAAGTACGAAACACAATGCCCAGAAATTTCGTTTGCACTAAGAAGTCCAAAATCTTAGTTTGAAGAAAAAAACCACCATTTTGTCAGTAAGCAAAAAATAGCACTACCCGGGGAGGGGGGGGGGAGAAAAAAATAAAAATTAGTTTTTTCTGTTTTATTTTTCATTAAAAAAGTTAGGCCCAGCAAACACTAACTTAAACAATATAAACGGCGAAAATGAAGCATTTTTAGAAAAAAAAAAAAAAAAAATCTGATATGGATCCCACACTACTTCCTTTCACGTGTAAATTTCTTAGTAGTTGCCTTAAGTGTTAAAAAAAGTGCTTGGAGTGAGCAAGGTAACAATTAAAATATTTACTCCCCTAATCTGCCACGAAACAATGCAAAAAAATTTTACAATGGTTAATTTTCTAAATATTGCTGATTTTAATATCATTTAGTGATTTTTTCGCAAAATATCGCCAATAGCGCCAAATTGAACCCAAATTCAAAAAATAATTTTTTCGCCAAATTTTTTTTTCGCCAACTTGGCGATATGTCGCCAATTTGGCGTCAAACACTTGGCGACCAAAAGCTTGGCGACATGTCGCCAAGTGGTGGCGCCAATTCATATCACTTGAGTCTGTATTGAAATTAACATTGATTTACCCCAAAAAAGGGGTAAAAGACCCCTTTGGGAACATTCGAATGCAATCACAAAGGGGAGGTGCACAACTAGACCCCCCTCAGAGCCTACATACCAAGCTAGAAGTTTCTACGGCATATAGTTTTTGAGTTATGCGAGCCACATACGCACATACATCCGCACATACGTACATACAGACGTCACGAGAAAACTCGTCGTAATTTACTCGGGGGTGGTCGAAATTGATTTTTCGGCTGTTTGTATGTTGTTAGGTACATATGCACGTGCTGACAGGTCGAAAAAACTACGCGACATTCATTCAGGGGTGAACAAAATCAAAATTTAGACCGAAATTTGAGTGAAATTTTTTTCGTGATCACAATACTTCCTTTAATACGTAAAAGGAAGTAAAAAAATATAAAAAAAAAGTTAAGCACTAACAAAAGCTTAGTTCCAGAAATTATACTAGACATATTATCCCTGAGCTAAAGTTTAATTTTTATACGTCTTGCTTTTTGTAAGAACCACTTTTTTATGATTTCCTTAGTGTCTAGTTTTTCTGCTGCGTCCTTTTCATAGAAAATAAGCATTAAACTGTATGTGTCATCTTCCATAGTTGAGTTTGATAAGCTGCAATCTGCTAAAAGACTTTCTCCCAGACTTTTTTCCTAGAAAAAAAGCGCTTCTTGTGAATAAAATGTTAAAAGATTAACTTCGACTGCCACTCCTCAATTGTCACCCACAGATCATCAAATATCGTCTAAATATTGTTTTTAGGGTTTAAATGTCAAACATATTTCGGGGATAGTCTTGAACCTTCTGACGTCATTGAAGACTGAAATTTCGTTTTTTGGACTTCAATTTCGAAAAATTGCTAGCAAGCGTCCTTGAAAACCATCTTATTTCCTAATAATGGCAAAATTTACCTACATGCGCGCTTTGAAAACTTCAATTTAGAAAATTTTTTTTGAAGAGATCGAACTTTTCAAATCCCCCCTCCCCCCTTCCATCCTCTAGCATACAGATCGTCTAGAATTGAGTTTTGAGATCGAAAATTTTCAACATTTCCGGAAGATAAATCTCGTACGGCTCTCCATAACATCTTCTAAAATCGTTTGAAATAGAATTTGTGCAACTTTTATTTCGAAAAATTGCTAGGAAAGAATCCGTACACGCCATCAAAAGTTGCATCCCTGAATTTGCCGAATCGTCAGCCCGAATGTGCCGAATGAAGAAAATTTTTGGGAGGTCCAGGTGACCTCCCGTGACCTTCCATCGGGGTGCTCATGGATTCATTCACTTTATTGCTGAAATTATGCCTTTAGTTCATATTTTAATGTAAACTAAGCTGCCAGGGCAGCTAGATTAGCTTCATTCGTCATGTTGATGCATACCCAGGGGTGATTGTGTTCCGGTATTTTACCGGATTTCGGGTATTTTCATGGTCAAAAATGTCGGAAATAAAATATTTTTACTTATGCTTTTGTCTTCCCACCTTCGGTATTTTTTTTTTTCGAATTTTCGGTAATTTTCCGATAATTACTAATAATATTCATCGAGCAAAAATGTTAAAATGCCATTCTATTGTTTTTGTCTAGAAACTTTGAAACTATTCGAATGTATGAAATGTGTCTTGTTTATATATGAAAGACAATTTATTATTAAAGTACCAGGGGACCGAGCCCGCTCGGTTAAAAAAAAAAAGAGGTTTGTAAACTTGTGTTTTTTTCTAAAATGCGAAGTACTTATTTAGATATACTTGAAAAGCATTTTTAAGCCTTTGGTTGCAATTATGCTCTTAAAACAGCCCTAATTTGTTTAAAAAAACACAACCTTATTTAATCCATGCTCATCGTAAAATCACACCCAATTTCATTTCATTTAGCGCCTAAAGCGCGGGAGGGGTTGATGAGAATGGATGCAGAGTCCATGTTCTTCAGTACGCATTTGGTTCCATTTGGTTTTGACTTTCACTTGACTTCACACTCCAAGGTTCCCCCCGTACATACCACAACTCGTAGTTTAACTGGGATGGGGCTTTGAAGAGCGCTCTGTTAATTTTTGAACCAGGCCCAAGGGCCGAGCAAACCCTTGGCCCAGCATCCCCCAGAGGTATCGTTTCACTTGGAGGATTTTATGACCACGAACATTTTTAACGTCCCCCAGCCAAAATTGGGACGGTGGATCTTTGATCGTTCGTTCGTTTCGTTCGTTTTTGGGCTATATGCCCAGGTTTTTTTGATGAGGACTACAATCTAGTGTTTTTCCTCCGTTACATGTGATTTTTATTACATATATCTTGTACAATGTCAATGTATGAAAGAGTTACATCACTAAGGAAGAAAAGTACATCCGGAGCTGGAGTGAGAGGCCAACCCACCATCTCAGAGTTATCGGCAACACGCCTTAGACCGCTCGGCCACTGAGACCCCGATCTTTGATCGGCTGGGCTTCCTCTATATGATCGGACCGGGACCCTCTGGTTACGAGTCCGACGATTTACCGATCGGACTAACGCGGCCCACACCCAATTCTAACTTTCTTTTGATCGATCTCTTTTAAATTTCAAAAACAATAAAATTCTAACGTGTTGCCAAAACTCGTTTGCCAAATACCATAAAAAATTAAATTTACGCTGATGTGATTAAATATGAAATCCATTGTTCTAATAAAACGTGGTTGCTATGAAACAGTAACAATAGAGTAATCATAAAGAAAATGGCGAAAGAAAGCTCGTCAAACTTCTAATGAAGGCACAAAAAACGGGTTTTTTTGTGAAGACTTGCGTTTTTACAGAAAAAAAAGCCGATGTAGATGAACTCAAAAACCAAAACTTTATCTTAATACAAAATTTTATCAAAATCGTTAGAGCCGTTTTCGAGATCCGAAATATATATATATACAAGAATTGCTCGTCTAAAGATATTAGATAGATGTAATTTTGTTTTGAAACTTATTATTTTAAGAAAATTGAGTTTCGTATTTATTGATTTTTTACCTGAAATATGTTACTAAACACTCTTGAGGAGGAAAAAAAGTGTTTGAAAACTAACTGTATTACTTTTATACTCAAGTTTTAAAAGTTCAAGATTGTTTTACTTGAAAAGTAAAACAATCCGATTTTTATATCGTGTAAGTTACCATAAAATTGAAGAAATGTCGCTGGACAATCACCACTGCTTTTATCCCATGGCTTTTGAATAAATGAAACAGCCTGTATAAGACACTATCTAGTGAAGCCTTGCTTTAACATTTCAAAAAACAATAACAATTTAACGTTGCCAAATATCATAAAATTTAAACTCGCGCTGATGTGATGAACTATGAAATTCATTGTTAAATTAAAACGTGATGGTTGCTATGAAACGGTAACAAATGATAATAATCATAAAGAAAATGGCGATAAAGAAAGCGTCTCAAACTTACTTAATGATGGCACAAAAAAACGGGGTTTTTTGTGAAAACTGGCGTTTTTACAGAAAAAACGCCGACGTAGATGAACTCAGAAACCAAAACTCCATCTAAATACCAAGTTTTATCGAAATCGTTAGAGCCGTTTTCGAGATCCGAAATATATATATATATACAAGAATTGCTCGTTTAAAGATATTAGATATACCTGAGCAAGGAGTTCCGTCTGAAACTAAAAAAACCTACTTTGCTGTTTACCAACATCGATTTTCTAGCATTCGATCACTATTCTCTCGATTAGAAAACGTTGCGTATCATTTCAAACATCCCTTTTTATCATTAAAAAATTATTTCTGAAAACAAAGTATACCTTTGTTGCGTAAAAAAAAATCACTCGATCAGTAAATTACAGCCAGTAATGAACATTCAATCAAACCTCGTTACTTAGACAGCCAACATTTAATTGAATGATGTAACCTTCAAAGGATCTCTTTAAGGTTGCATAAAATACTTTTATAAAATTAAGGCATATTACCATATCAATGATTACGTGAATGTACTGTAATTGGCTCGAATGTTCAAAATATTTTGGACCGGGAAGGAATTAGATATTGCTGAAACATCCCCATTTACTTTAATGTCATGACTTAGACTACTTTGAATGCCATCAATGCTTATAAACTCGTGATTTGAATATTTTGAATCAGAACTCGAAAAAATCCCATAAGAAATAGCGGCTAGTTAAACATCTCTAAAAAATGCAGTAAACTTTAAGTTATGTTACTTATGAAATAATTTCACATTGGTAAAACCAAAACAAATTCTTAACAAAAAAAAAAATTCTTGTCCGAAACACCTATTCCCCAAAATCCATACTTCGCTTTAAGCAGTAAAAACTGCACATTAAGACAGTTGTTTATAAACTGAAATTTCATATTGTCGAACTAACACGTTGTTTCCCTAAACTATTTAAAAAGAAAGGCCATTCTAAATCAAAACAAACGACGGAGATAGTTACGGAACAAGTTCTACAATTTAGTACACAAGGAAAATGTATCAACTTCCCAGAATATGAGATATTAAACTTTAATCTCAAATCTCACATCGTGTTTGCCCTTTCAATCTGTTTCAAGAAAACGTTTTGATTCTGTTACACGCTTCCCAACAACAAGGATATGACTTCCGTGAATTACAGTATGCGTAAAGAAAACTAAAGGTATGACTTTTTTTTTTATTTGAAACGAGATAGTTTTAAAAGGAAAAATCGTGTTGTAAACAGTCAAACAGTATAATCTTCAAGACAGCTATTAAGTATTTTTTTATAGAAATAAGGTGTGATGATAATCTAAGTAAATATACTATACTGAATGTAAAGCTTATAATTTTGTTTTCAATTACTAATAACTTTCCAAGTTTTTGAAAGCTTTAAAGCAAGACGCAAAGAAACAAGTCATTTGCATATAAAAACTTTACGTTTTTTCCCAGCACTATTAAAGTTTTTCGAGAGATCTGTATTTCATACAATTCTTAAAGTAGAAATCTAAAAATCGGCAGGATTACTTATCTTGTCATACGTGTCGTTCACACCAAATTTCGTTGAAATCGGAAAAGTTGAATTTTTTTTTTCTTTTTCTGATCTGATGTGGAATTCCCCTAAAATAATTTTAAAACCACTAATTATACCAAAAAAAATGTAATACGCAGTAAAAAACGCAACCAAATTTTTATTTTTTAACGTTGCTATTGGACAATTAATGTTTTCCCAACAAGCTAGCCTGCCTACGGCTGCTGTGGAATTGGCAAACATTAAGATACAAGTCTATCTGAATGAGAGGAAAAATTATGTTCAAAGCGCGTGATTTTTATGCCAACTACTTAATCTATATACATAAAAGACTACTTTTGTATGCGTATGTCCGGTGTAAACTTCAAAACTACTGAACCGATTTTAACCATTTTTTCACCGGCAGATAGAGAGCTGCAGTAACAGGGAGCAGGATAAGCTATAATTTATTTCTAAAAAGCTTAGTTTAAAAAAATTATTTTGGAATATAGTAAATTTCATATAGTTTCCCCATTAAATAATTAAATTTTCAGTCCGTTGTTGCAAAAATATTTGGTTGCCTCTCAACAACAATATTAATAGTAATCCTGATGAAAATTCTGAACTAAGGCTTCTCTGGAGCAAATATGAAATTTCTTGCTTTCTTAGGATTTTTGTATTCATCTATGCCAATAATCGATACCGGGTTAAATAAAAAAGATAATTGATTTTGGCAACAGTTAGAAAATAGAAAGTGATTTTTTGGAAAATCCACACGGATAAAATAAATATAACGCATTTAAGTTTGATTTCACGTTCTCCTTTACACCCAGTTAGGGCCATGCTCCACATCAGCGTAAAACGCGACCAAAACTGAAGGCAGAAACCGAAAATCCGGGTACTTTCCATAGGAACACCATTGAATCCATTTTACGCTTCTGCCTTATTTTTCTGCTTTACGTCGATGTGGAGCATGGATCATAATCTTCCGCATGGTCACAAAAAATATCGTTGAGAAATATGAATCAACTGGGCTTAGTTGAAAGTCACATATTTATTTTCTTGGATTTGGCATGTTGCATTTAAACCTGTGCGACGCCGGGCACATCAGCTAGTATATCATAGATGCTAACACACATCTGCGAAACTAGAAACAAATGAATGCTTCCTTTTCCGCCTGTAAACCGGCATTCCATAATCTCATCCATGGTCAAATAATGACGGCAATCTTTACTTCAATTTCATCACAACTCAAAATACTGACTTTTACCAGAGACGATTTAAGGGCTCCAATTCTGTTAATGATTTAGAAGTTTTCGAATGATTTTCGCATCTTTTTAAAACCGCATACGATTCTACGTAAAAACAAATAATAAAAGGGTTGGCATATAATGACCATTTAACCCATTCATATTAAATTTACTTCAAAATTGTAGCTTATGCGATTCTACAAGAGCTGCAAATTAATAATTCAGTAAACTAGTCGTCTCGTCAAACAATTGGTTGTCACTGAACAGACAGATCTGTTATGCAATTGAGCAATTCTTAACATAATAATTTTATGTTCTATACTCTACACGCTTTTCATATCTTACATAATGGAACACAATATGGCTAACAATTTAAATTATAGTTTAAAAAAACTAAAAAATACGCTTTTAAACTATATTTCATGATACTCTGATTTAACTCTGATTTTCAAAACTGTTGAATATTCGCTCTCTCTCTAAGTTTACATGAACTTATAATGCATCAACATGTTATATAGTTTAGCCTTTAGTATTAATAATAGTATTAACTATATTGCTTTTACGTGAAGAACGTGAATTTTATCTTTTATTAAGAGCTACATGCAAACAACTGAAACACTTATAATACATCAACATGTAAGAATATAGTTTAGCCTTTAGCATTAATAATAGTAATAAATATATGGCCTTAACTTATATATTTGCAAAGAACGTGAATTTTATCTTTTATTCAGAGTTACATACATACCCACAAGTAAAACTAATAAAAGCACATTTAAAATGACATTAATTGGTTAGATATTCTTTGCAACAAAAGTACTTTTAAATTTAATAAAGATTTAGATTTCCTGTAACACAATAGCCACGAGCAAGGTTAATTCATTTTAACGAGAAATGAAAAACAATTTTATTTTGAAATTGGCAGCAAAATTAAATAAGATACAATTTTCAGGGTTGATTAGCTTAGTAATTTCCCACAAAGCTGCAATGCAAGATAACTTTTTACTTTTGCCAAAAATACTTGAAAACAAACTTACCCGTAGTAGTAAAATAGTATACTTAAAAATCTTTCAAAAAACGTATTAAACCGACTTGCTGGGCAGAATCAAGGAGTTGTGCAACCATGGATTGTTTTGACATTAAGTGTTGCCAAAATGATTAGAATAAAAAGTTGAATTTTCCTGTACGGTGATATTTTGCTGATAAAAATGTATAGAGCCTCAGTTGCCGAATGGTAAGCGGATTTTGCTTAATACAACTAATGCGGCGGGCTTCACTCCCAATTTCACTCCTGATGGGTTTTATAATTTTCATGCCGTAATTTTTTCATAACTCATGTATATCTGAATCAATAAATTGATGTTTCCACATATATTGGATGCAAAGTGTTTTTTTACATACTTTTCATTAAAAAATGTTTGAGGTTTGACATCTTGTATTCAAATTATGTTTTTCGCAAACACGAATTGCGATACAACTCACATTTAGATATGTTTCCTCAAATCCAAAGAATTCCCAAAAGTGACGCCATTTTCTTTTCAGCACAAAATCACATCTTTTTCTTTAAGGGTCATCCATACGCAACGGAAAATCTGAAGGAGTTCCTCAAGGAACCAGGCCTTGAGGAAATCCTCTACGTGTATATGGTGAATTCTGTAGGGCTGAACTCAAATTCTTCTTCAAACTACTACGATATGGTCGCCGACAGAATAGTGTTGCAGTTAAGACATAGCCAAAGGCGCAGGATCAAACCTGGCACCAGCCGGTGGATTTTTAAAATGCAGAAAATATACAGCGTCCGAAACGTGTAACTATGCGGCATGTAGAAGATCCCTCAAGTTATTGTTTTGCATGTAGTATCTCTGGACAAAATTAAATTGCTAGTGAAATTTCGCATCGAATCGAGTCCAGGCGTCTCCTTCTAGTGATTAACAGGGCGTCAAAATTCTTGTGGCAACGGCCTTCGCCGATAGCGGTGTCACATGGAAGAATGATTATCGGTCTCGGGGAATGCCTAAGGATTGCAAATGATCAGTGACCAATGCGCAGCCCCATTTGAAACGAACAAACTCGGATATGGACGAAAATTTTGCTGCTACCGTCTGATCTTCTTAGGAAAAACCTTCCACGAATCTGCGCATGCGTCGGGTCTTCTCTGATTGGAGAAAAAAAAACTAAGCTCGGTTGAAAAAGTTAAAGAGATAGCAAGTGCATGCTTCAATCTGAAAACTTCAGGAGGCGCCCAGCTTCATCCCATCGCCCCTTTTTAAAGTGGAAACGTTACTGAGTCCTAGGCACGGATTTTACAAACGGACTGTATAATAGCATCCATGCCCTGGGATGGCACACAATGCCAGAGTCCTATGCTCCATCTCATATGCAATTCAACTGTGTTTTTGAAAATAATTTTTGATTGTATTGCATGAGAAAAAAATTTCTCATGGAGAATAAAGTAACTTCAATTTCACATATAAGAAGCAGAATATATGTTTTATTCGCAAGGCAGTTCTAAGAGGATAATTCCTTCTAGTTAGGAAAACAAACATTGCGCAATGAATAACCCTTAATTTCTTTTGTAGATTACATTTAGAGAGCACAAAACGTGCTTTGGGTAAAAATGATAAATTAGCGTTCATCATAGGAAAAATATTTAGCTTATCTCTAAAAAAAATATTTTTTTTAAAACAAAGTCTTATGAGATTTTCATTTTTTATAGCTAAACAATTGCTTTTGTTTTTGACTATCGCTATTATTAAATGATAAAATTTTGCGATATCGTCATTCGTATATTTGTATTCAAAAAAACACATTGAATTAAAATAATCGCATTAAAAAATAACCATACACAGTTATAAGATAAGATAGTTTTCTGAAAAAATATTTGTATTACCGGTTTCAAGCAATACTTTTTATCGTCCAAAAACATTAAGAGGTTTTCTAGCTTCATACTTGCAACGTACTAGCTTTCTTTTTTTTTCACAATAAATGATCTTTTAAAAAAGCATTTTCTTACTACGACAAAAATTCCTATCGTTTGAACATTTCTCTCCGGAAAATCATTACAATTAGTACAGAGTAAGTGTGTGCGTCTTCAAAGAGAAGATCAGAATGTTCTATTGCCAACTTCAAAGAAAATTTTCATTATTGAAATATCCAAGTACGTGTTTTTATTGACGTAATGCTCAGACAAAAAGCAAAAGGAAATTCTTATCAGATTATTTTTCTGTACTTAAACGGCATCAATTTGCATAATAAATGAGCTGTCTGATAAAATGCTGAAATACATTGAGCGTGTTTTATTTTTATCAAAAAAAGTGCATGAAAAAAAAATATTTTTGCATCTGAGAAAGCAGAGCATATTTTTATTGGCAAAACCCTTCGGGAAGAGTAATTCGTTTAAGTTCTAATTAGAAATCCAAGCAATGAAGCAACGAAGAACCTTTATTTTGGTTTCAATGTTCCTTTTAGAGAACAAGAAACGTGCTTTGAATAGAAATAATAAGTTGGCGTTAGTCATGAGAAGTCTACTTAGTTTATCTCTTTGAAAAATATTCAGTTCAAGTAAAGTCAACGAGAATTTAAAAAAACTTTTTACAAGAGTTAAACAACTGCTCCTATTTTGAGCATAAGCATTCTTGTTAAATGATAAATTTTTAAGGATTCAACGTTTCGATTAATGTTTTTGAAAAATGTCTTTAAAACCAGTTACCTATTATTTCTTTGAAAACTATTTTGCATAGATAAAGTCAACGAGAATTTTAAAAACTTTGCACAAGAGCTAAACAATGGCCCCTAATTTGAACATAATCATAATAATTAAATGATAAATTTTTAAGGATTCAACGTTTCAATTAATGTTTTTGAAAAATGTCCTTAAAACCAGTTGCCAATTATCTCGTTGAAAACTATTTTGTATAGATAAAGTCAACGAGAATTTTAAAACTTTTCACAAGAGCTAAACAATTGCTCCTAATTTGAACATAATCATTATTATTAAATGATAATTGTTTAAGAATTCAACGTTTCAATTACTGTTTTTGAAAAATATCCTTAAAACCAGTTGTCAATTATCTCGTTGAAAACTATTTTGTTCGAGATAAAGTCAACGAAAATTTTAAAAACTGTTTACAAAAGCTAAACAATTTGTCCTCATTTGAACATAGTCATAATTATTAAATGATAGTTTTTAAGGATTTAGCGTTTAGATTAATGTTTTGCAAAATTGTCCTTAAAACCAGCTATTTAAGCACAGTAAAATATTTTTGAATGTTTCCGGTAGGGAAAAGGCAAATATGAGTATCGCCTAGTTTACCATTAGTAGCAGAAAGCCTAGCCTAGGGCTCAATGGGCCCCAAAAAGTATTTAACCATATAGAAATATTTAACAAGATATGGTTTTGATTTTTCTTAATTATGATTTTTTTTCCTCGGATCTAGTCTTTCTCTCGACAGGGTTAGCAAATGTGGCAAGAAAAAAAAAGGCTGAAATAGCCGGGGGGGGGGACAAAAAAGGGGAAAATCATGGATCTGCGGAAGAATCTCAAGTTTGCATTTCTAACTTCTGCCGTATCATCGCATTCACGATTTTCATTATTTTTAATTATATACTAAAATTCATGATTATAAATGCACCTGAATATCTTTTCTTCGTAGTGTTTTTGCTCCTTCAAATTAAAATTTGAGATTTGGTGTAGTAAGTCTAAGATAAAGCGAACTTATATATCTAACATGGAGGGGGGGGGGGGGCAATATGTTAATAGTGGTTTGTTTGCATTCAATACCATATGATGTGATTACTACGCCGTGAACTCTTTTATTTTCATTTATTTATTTATTTATCTGGGAGGAGGGGGGGGGCTTACAAAATATTCGTTTATATGGCAAACAAAATGCTAATCGAGTAGTTTTGTCCTACAAAAAGTGTTCCGTTGTTTTGGCTTGAAAACACATAATGTTACCAACAAGGAGAAATATTTTATGGTACTTAATCAGCTACGCAAGTGCGTTCAAGTATTACTACATACATAGATATTTATCCTATGTAAAAAAAATAGAAATTAACGTCAGAAAATTATGCAGAGGACAAAGAATGCAATTGGTTACAAGTGAAAATTCTTATTTTAGGAATATGTGTAGCTGTGAACGTTTTCCCCTTAGAAACAATTCCGCCATACATGAAAGCCATCTTTAACGGAATTAATTACATTTAAATCACACATACTGACCAACTACGCAGTGAGTAAATGTATGCAGTCTTATTTAAAAAAAAATAAAACAGTACCATGACTACAAAAGAATGCTCTCTAATGAAATGAAACAATTTAAGCCAAAAAGATAATTCAATCTATGTACTTGGAAAGTTTGATATCCCATGTCATATTAAAATTATTTATAGCTATCTCATTTTCCATTAAACGCGTAAAAAATTAAAACAATAATTTAAAATTCTCCATGAGTGTAACCTAACAACAAAAGAGAATTTGCAAATAAACATATTAAGCTCAAACCCCCAAAAGGAATTGAAAGAAGATAAATAAAATGTAGTGAACACTCGTGAGCTGTATTACTTTTGCTCCTATTAAACCTTAATAGAGTTTCCCCGAAAAGCTGGCAAGGGAGAAATAAAATCCAAAGCATTCTGTGGTAAATGATTCTGTTTTTGTAAATCTATTCATTTTTCTTTCTCGAGCCTGCCTGTAATATCGGTACGAAAACTAAGGAAATATTCATGGCTATTTTTTTTTTTTTTTTGAGAAAAGAAAACAGAAAAGAGATATTCATTTTAATTAAAGAGTGGGAGGATGAATTGAAGCAATAAAAGCTTATGCGCTTCGCTTTAGATTAAACTTTATGCTTGTTTTTAAAATGAGTTCAGATATTTCTTCGAAATTTAAGCCCATTGTTAAAAACATAAGCTTACGAATTTTCAGTAAATAGAAGTTAGTATCGGTACACACTGGGAAAAGACTTTTAATATTTAATACAGGATAAAGCTATTTCAACATTAATTGTAACAAAAAGCTGTCTTTGTTGTTTTCATACATTTCATGCTTTTTCTGTTTTTCCTTCGGTTTACGTTAATAATTTGCTGCAAAGAAAATACAGAATTTACCATGTTGCAAATATGTCGCAATTGCGTAGAGTCCCTCCGACGATAGAAGCCTCGAAGGGGATACAAAAATGCTCTTGATAATTTTTTATATAGTTCTTAAATTAACAAAGGTGCCTTCAAAAGTACATTATGGTGCCTTCCCCCTCCCCCCAAACCTTCAACGCGACAACTGAGATTTTTTTCAATGGGGCTGCGTTTGGCTACTAATCATTTACAGACCTGTGCATTTCCCGAGACCGGCACCCATTCTTTCATGAGGCACCACTATCGGCGGGCACCCATTACCACGAGAATTTCGACTCCCTGTTTCCCTAGTAGACGGAGGCACCTAGGCTGAGCTCCTAGGCTGTTCAATGCGAACCTGAGAAAATATAAGTTCGCTCAAAATGTTATAAGCGTATTGTGTTTTGGCTTATAAATTCTGTTGGTAGGAAAATGTTAAGAGATATTTTTTGCACGTCTCAAAGCAACTTAAAACTAAGACTACAAAATGTTTTAAGTAAAAATCATGATAAGCTAATTAGAGAGCGGGAGCGCGAGCGTTTCCAATGTCTATGTAAAAGCCTGGATATTAAATATGAAGCTGAAAAAAAATTACATTTTGATTTGACTTGAGAAAAGCCTTGAACATTTAATGCGAAAAGCGGAAATGATACACGCAATTCTAGCTATCGACAGGGAGTTGAGATGATACACTAAATACTGAATTAGTTTGTTGAAAGCCTTCGCGGATTTATGCGAAAAATGTACCTTAAATTGGAATGAAAAAAGCGCTACCAATCGAACTTTTTCGAATATCGTTATAAATTATAGCCTATGTGTTATTCTGATGTATAAGCTACATTATGGTAAAAGTTTCATGAAAATCCGTTCAGTAGTTTTTGCGTGAAAGAGGAACAAACATCCAAACATCCAAACATCCAAACATCCAAACATCCAAACTTTCGCATTTATAATAGTATTAAGATTCTTAATGATTGTGCTAATACTTATAACGTCTGCCATTATTTTAAATTTTCCTGAATTTTCACAATCGTAAGCAAGGTTTTTACATGATTTTTTTTAATGTATTATGGAAGTTGTCCATAAATAACGTCACGCATTGAGAAGGGTGAGAGTCAGTGAAATTCAGTGGCGCAATTACGAGGGGAGCGAAGGGGCTAAAGACCCTTTCAGAAGCCAGATAAAGAACACTCTTGACAAGAATAAAAAGCATCAAAAATACATTTTTTCGTATTTAATTTCGGAAATTTTCCAGTAGAGAACACCCAATGCCCAAATTTCCTCCTAATTTCCCTAAAGCTATGTCTAAGTTGTTTTTCGAGTAAAATTTCCGAAAAAGTAAAGGTGACTGATTTACGCGCGTCTTCTCGCATAATTAAGATGAAAGTAGCTTAAAATGAGATTTTAGAGCTTCAACTTTGAAGTTTTTTCAGTGCTAAACCTCCAGCTAACATCCTTTTTCTATTATTTTAGAAAAAATGCATCGGAGCACCTCCCGAAACTTCTCTTCTTGCCCCTCCCAGGAAACAATCCTGGGTACGCTACTGATGAAATTGTAATATTTAGTAAAAAGCTGTAGAGAAGGGGTGGGGGTACCAAGAAGTATGCGGTAACGCAATTTTGGAAAATAAAAACTTTTTTTTTAACAATATGTCAGAGTAATATAACGTGACATGTGACAGTGGAAGGGGGGAGGGGGTAAGGTAAAGTAGGATAGTTCGTGAAAAGGGGTAGAGCGTTTGAATGTGTCGTAAAAAATTGCAATCTCATTTATGGACAGCCCCGTGATGAAATTTATGTGATGAACTGCTAAAGCTCGCATTTAACATTAAGCAAAGTTCAAAGCAAGATCTTAGTTGGAAAAGTGGTTTTTTTAAAGTAAGTATACACACACAAGCAAATAAAAAGATCTATAACTATTCTCCGATCTTCTTGAGTAAAACCGTCTGCGTATTTACGCAAGCGTCAGGTCTTCTCTGATCTTACCAAAATGGAGGTGATAGGTAAAATTACAATAAGGGGAAGAATAATGAAAAGCATTTTTAGCCATATCAAACAAAGTGGAACGATGCTAATTTCAAATACATAGTTTAGTTGAATATGTCAAAAGGTTATAGCAAATGCAAGTTTTAAATTGAAAACTTTGGAAAGGTCCCACTCACAACCCCCATCACCCCTTTTTTAAGTGGAATGGCTCGTGAGTGCTAGGCGAGGCTTTTACGGACGGACAGTATTTCACACTCTGATTTTTAATTTTCTAAACAATAATTCACTTTCAGGTCACTTTTCGATTTCTTGTGACTCTCATAGAAAGTAGATTTCTCATAACAGTAGATTGTCTTTAATACCGTCAAACCTCGGTATCACAAGTTCCAAGGGACCTTTACAATTAATTCGTATTTTAAGAGGAAAACTAAAAACCATTAGGCTGGGATCGGAAATGTAGTTCTTTTTCGCATTGGTTTTAAGCGTGTTCCAATTCACGAGGTTCAACTGTAATAACATCGGTCTTGGTACAAATTAAGTAAATTTTTGAAATATGAAAATACTTTCTTACATTTATCAAATAACTTAATGAAAGAATTAATCTTCATGAAAATTTTGATAACAGGCTTTTTAAAATGTTTATAGGATGAAAAACGTATAAAAAATGAACTCAAAAAAAAAAAAAACACCGATGCCAGATTTTCTGTTGTTTCTTTTTTTAATTATTTATTTATTTATTTTCTAAGCATTTTTTAATGCTATAAAGTTATATTCTTAGCGATTGAATAAACTAAAGCAAAATAATAACTGCAATATAAACTAATTGCGGTTATTAGTCAAAGATTTTCATGCACATCAATTTGGCTTGACAGTCTTAGAATTTTTTCTATGTAATAGAATATGAATGCTAAAGATGTCATTAAAATAGCAAACAGCGAAGCATTTCCGGAAAATTATTATTTTGGTAATGTTTTCTTTTAAGATTGAAAAAAAAAGTTGTCGCAAAATTTTTTTAAATTAAAAAAAGAAGAAAAGAAAAACTTTTAAAAGTGTAGCTAAAAGGGAATTTTTTATCTTTACGCATCCATTTGCTACAAAACAGTGTAAGCAGAGTGAATTTTATATTAAGCTGAAAAAAAAAATTAAACTTTTAGCACCTAAGCTAATATCGGTGTGAAAAAGTAAGTTTTCAGGATAGAAATCGTTCCTTTAATGTGGTATTATTAATTTATCATCGTAGCTTGGGGAAAAAATGCCTTAAAAAAGAAATCGATCAATTTTTTTCTTGCTTTTAAACTCGCTTTTTAATTACAATTAATAAAATTCACTCGACTTAAAATACTGTCAAAAAAAAGTACTGTTAAAGTATTTAGAAATATATTTTCGTTCCTCTCTTTAGATCATTTAGAAACGAAACATTTATTTTTTCTGAAACAATAACTTATCAGGATATT
>JAXGGA010019759.1:0-19475 GCA_038373865.1 Uloborus plumipes
TGCAAACATGTACGAAACTGGTTGCTCAGAGTTTAGACAATAATACACAAGTTTTTAAAAAAACAAAAACAAATTGAAGTTCAAGAGCCTCCTCCTTGTACCTCGGATAAACCTAAGGAAGTATTTTTTTTGTCACTCATTGTCAATTTTATGAATTATTAGAATTTTAATTTATATTCCTTCAAATTTTTAGTTTCATTAATTTAATTTAATGAACTTTAAAATACAGATCGTAAATTTATTTTATTTATTTATTAGTGTAAAAATATAAAATATGTGAGGCATTCGTGCGCATAACGAAACTGCAGTATTTACTTAGTCATGCTATTTTAAATAATCAATATCTAAGTTAAATTTTGGCCAAAATTTATTAAATTTACTAGAAGTACCCGCACGGCGATGCCCGTACAATAAATGAAAAGGAAGTTACCTAAATAAAGTTTAACTCACTCTTAAGACTTTTCTTCTTTTCGCGTGTGTGTGTGTGTGTGTGTGTGTGTGCGTGTGACGAACTTATTTATTTTTAGCAAAATTTTTACGTTTCAATGGAACTTTTGACGCAACTGTAGTGCCAAGATTTTTGAAAACTCTCAACGAACACAGCAATATTGCCCTTGAAATTTAATATAATTTACCGATTTAACCGTAATTTCAATGTAAAATTGGTCGCCAAATCTTAATTTATTAACATAGGGAACCGATTGTATCAGGTAGCTCAGCCACAACCATTTTTCTATGTTTTTAATGTGAACATTAAAAGAAAAGAAATATAATGTCTTTCGCACCATCTCTTTGAAGTGATTACAATCTAACAGTTACTTTCAAATAAGCAAGATTTCACTGGCTGGGAGGTTTGGTAAATTTCCCGATTGTTGCCAAACTTTACGACGCCAAATACGAAGAGTAACTGAATAGCGGTGTTACCGAAAATGTCAGAATAGAACTATTATTGTTAAAAATTTAGTGATGGCGACATTAAGTACATGTTTTAAACATGCAATAAAATACTCTTTAGACTGCGAACAACTGCTGTTCCTTACCAGAGCGTTTTCTTTTTCTTTGATTTGGAGAAAGTAGTGTTTCACTGGCTGGGAGGTTTGGTAAATTTCTTGATTGTGGCCAAACTTTACGACGCCAAATACGATGAGTGACTGAATAGCCATCACTATTTTTTTAACAATAATAGTTCCATTGTGACATTTTCGGTAACACCGAATTTCGAGGAAGTCAACTTAATAAATTTAAATTCACTCCAACCTCCTCTGAAGAAAAATTATTATATCCTTTAGTTCAAATGCGCTCCACAACCTTTTAAATTCCACTTAAAGTCATGTTAAAGTTTAAATCAATTCGCCAAATAAATATAAAAGACAGAAAGTTAAGTAAGTAACAGAAGATATTAATTAATCAAATTGAATAACTTTTCAAGGCTTAAATCTATACGCAAATTTAAACCACAAAGTAACTTCAGGGACAAAAGAGCAGCTGATCTGGAAAATGGATCTAGTGTTTCAGTTCTGCGTACAGAGTTATGCCTTGAAAATCGGCTAAATTTGATTAATTAATATCTCCTGTCGTAATTAACGGACAGAAACGTGCTAAAACTTTTCTTTTTCAGAAAAAAAAAACCTTTCCAGTGATATATAATGTTATGGGGTGGGGGAAGATCCCCCCCTCAATTATGGCGGATACACCAAAAATGAGACTAATTAATTAATTTAAAAACAACTAATTCGAAATTTAAAATTTGGCTTTCGAGGTGCATTTTACTGGGATACGTTCGAATTTTTAAGCCAAGTTTCAGGTCTGTGGGTGATGTGGCCTTCTGGCCAGCGGTTACAAACAAACGAACAAACACCGTCATCTTTATATATATAGGGGGGGAGGAGTCTACTCATGGATTTGCCATTCTCGATTTATTAATCAAAGGAACACGGTTCAAAAAGAAAGAAATATTGAGAAGAAAACTAACAATTTTAATTTGAATTTAGTGTGAGATCGAATGCTGCAATTTACAAAAACAGTACAAATGAAAAACTAAGATAAAGAAAATTAATCAGTATGACTTCCAATCAATCCCAATCTTGACTGGGAAACCAAGGCAGACAATTTTTTTAACCACATATCCCAATTGGGGTGCCAGTTGGTGCTATAAGTAGTTACTGCAGTATACTCCTATAAACTATGTTAACCGATTTTTTTTGTTCAGCATAAATATGTAGATTTTGCGATTTCGAAACGCGTGAGCAAGCCACATATAGCTGGCCGTGGGAAAAACATGGCGTGCCCAAATGTAAACCGGCTACTTTTAAGGTTTGTCCCTGCGATTTATTGATTGTCATTGAAAATGCAACTTTTAATGGGAACTGCAAACGTTTAAAATTAAATGGTAAGTTATTAGGTATGATTGGGATACGTGGTATAAGAACATTGTCTCCTTTGGATTCTCCAGTTAAGATTTTGGCCTTCACAATATGCCTTCCTAGTTCTGTGACTCGCAACCTAGTACCGTTGCATAATCTTGGTGCGTCTAAATTACGCATCAACAAAACGGGTACACCGACTTTTAATTCCAATTTATGTGATGGCACCCCTGATAACTCCAAAGAGTTTAGGAACTCCACAGGATAGCTAGTTGTGTCATCGGATGACATGACTGTGTCGATGGAGCTATACGTTAATGTTTCGCTTTTTATTTTGTCCAAGATTTTTTTGTTAATTTTTGCAACAGTCTCATTTTTTGGTGCCAGTATAGTTCTTTCACACAACCAATTTTCGTCGAGAATGTGTTGTTGCAGATTTGTAAAAACTTGATGAATGAGCTCGTCTTCCGACTCCACAACATGGCAAAATTGGTGTGTGAAAAGGATCATACCTTCTTGATCGGTGTCTAGGTTGCCTTCACCAATATCTAGGAGTTTTTGAGCATATTCTCCTGATTCGACATCGCTGAATAAGTGAACTCGCATGTTTCTAGTAAGATAAAGCTTTTCAACTTTAGTCCACAGATACGATGCTTTCAGGCATGCGTTAATTTCGTCTGCCGCAGTGCCTCTCTCGATAACAGGTAAAGTCTGTCTAAAATCCCCTGCCAATAACACTACCACACCACCCATCAACTTTTGATTACTTTGAATGTCTTGTAGACAACGATCAAGCGCTTCGATGGCTCGTTTGTGTGACATAGTACACTCGTCCCACACTATCAGCTTACATTGTTGCAACAGGGCGCCGCGGGCGCTGTTCTTGCTGATGTTGCACGTTGGGGTTTCTTCGCTTGCCAGATTGAGAGGTAATTTAAATACTGAATGTGCCGTCCGTCCACCGCTCAATAATGTTGCAGCGATTCCAGAGGAAGCCACAGCTAATGCAACATTACAGTCCTTACGAATTTTTGCTAGAAGCAAATTAAGCAGAAAAGTTTTGCCTGTACCGCCCGGGGCATCAAGAAAAAAAAGACCACCTGCACCAAGCTCAACTCGTTGAATTATTTTGTCATAAATTTCTCTTTGCTCGGGGAGCAAGCGTGGCTCAGTTTCGCTGACGTGGGCATCTAACAAAGCAGTATCGTAGCTTAGTTCTTTAATCAAATCTGTCGACAGCTCTCCTCGACGCTCTGGAGTGGGCATACCGAAGTCGGACAATTTCTTTCCGGAAATCCTTATCATTTTGTCCTCTATAAGACTCAGTGCTTCATTTAAACAGAGATCGTTGTTGATTTGATCCATCCTTTCAAATCTGTGCAAGATATCCTCTGATAACGCAGTTTTATACTTATCCCATAGTTCGAGAGGATTGGATAAACCGCAAGCGCATACCAATATTGCAAATAGCTCTCTTATTTGGGAAGGAGAGCGACATAGCACGGCCTCTTTCATTGTGGCATCCCAGTGGTTGTCATCTTCCAACAACCCCAACTTCGCACACGCTTGTTGAAATGTTTCAAGTTCTTGGCCGTCAACTGTTTTTAGATCCGAAAAGTTAGTGGGGCCCTGTATTACATTCAGTAGCATTCGCAAGCAGTAACATTCAAAGTTGCTAACGTGCACTGTGTAAATGCGCCCGAGAGCATCTCCCACCTTCACACCTGGCCAGCCGTCGACAGGTGTTCCTTGCAAACGACGTTTCCATGTTTTCAAGGACACGTCCCATCTATAGAAGCGGGGCACATCAACATAAAGTAGTGTTTTGGCGAATGCATCATTTTGGCAAAGTAAGAAAAATGCAGTTAATGTCGTCTTAGGTGGTGCGGCCATTCTCTCTCTAAAATTATTTTCATTGAAGTAAATTCTTTCACCGTTGGGCAGGTGTACCGCAAGATGAGTGACAGTTGGGTATCTCTCATGCAGAGGCAGACCCAAGATCCGCCAAGCTGCTTCGCTACTACTAACATATCGGCCGGCTCGAAATGTTTGCACCTCATCTCTCGGGTCAATATTAACATTTCCTTGCTGCCGGATGTTAAAAATAGCTTGATCGCTACCTTTGTTAATATATTTACAAATATATTTTATCGCCTGTACCGTGTTGCAGAACTCTACATTAATGTGGCAATTAAAAATTTTAGAGAGAAGAGGAGAATATGGGACAATCCAGCTATTGTCAACTATTATTTCCTGTATTCCACCTCGGATTTTTTGAGTTATCGTTCGGCCACCATCTTCTGGTGCTCTACGTCTGTACAGAGGATAGCCTTTATCGTTGGTTTGAGTATCTTTTAGAAGCGCCCTTGGATATTTTTTGGTACATTTTCTTTCCTTCATACATGGTGACGACGGATTTAGTGCACCACAGGGACCGTGAATCATATTTTTAGTCACAGTATCATAGAGTTTTCGATCAGTTTCTGGATTTGGTATCTCCGCACTTATGAGTTCGTCAATTTGGTTAGGGCGCAATTTTTCCATCAACCACAGCAGTAAGTGCACGTGAGGCAAACCTCTTTTTTGCCACTCGATAGAGTACATGAAACACTTCATATCGCCAAATATTTTACCTTTTGTTAGAAGAGCAACTAATTTTTGAACTTTTATTTTAAATACTCTGGCGGTTAAGTCATGTCTGTCCGTTGGACTTTGACCTGAAAAGAGCTCTCTATTGATTTCTGGCCAGGCGGGGTTACATGTCATTGTAATAAATAGATCAGGCCTCCCGTAGTTACGCACGTATGTGAACGCGTCCTGCGTGTATTCATGAAGATATCTTGGGCTATTTACAAATGATGACGGGAGAATTACCATTTGACCCAAGTTATTTGGATCTAAATCCGCATCATTTCTTATTGCGTCTTGTAAATGTATATAATTTTCTGCTCGGAGTTTCGTTTGGTTCAATGCAATAAACCTTAAGCGTTCACTCTCCACTTTGACGAACATGTCTACCAAAAACTGAAGAAGGAGGAGTCTACAACGAAGCAACAAATTGAAATTGTTACGTCGTACCATCATATGATAGGCATAAAAGTCTTTGCAGGATACTTTTTTGTTTGGCAAGGGTTGTTTTGTAACTGGATTAATTTGAGGAATATTAAAACTGTATCCTTCTTGTCCTTTCCAAAAAATTATCGGGTACTCGAGAGCATCATAAAATCTATGAGTGTCCGGAACTCTAGTGAGTCGACCATCGTGCGCCTGAATAACGATGTCCCGAGACGTAGTTTGTTCATTACTTATTACTACGGCAGCTATTTCATTTGTGGTAGGGGCATTGAATCTTCTTTCGTGTTCTCCACATGGTACATGATCTGGGTGTATCACGACTTTGTAATTATTGTTAGTCACTTTATCTTTAGCCATTTTGAATTCATTAACTAAAATGTTGTGATCGTGAAGAACTTGCTGTATTTTTCGAACCGTGTTTCTTTCCACTCCTTGTACGAACTCAGAACGCCTATTCACTTGTGCTTCCTCATCGCCCATAAAATAAACTTGCAAAAATTTTGGTTGCGTATTGGTAGCAGGAAGCAAACAGCCAATTGTGTGGTATATTTGCCCTTGGATTGTAAAAGTCGGGCAAAATCCAGGCATCGAAACAATGTTATCAGCCCCAAAAGATGTCATATGAAAGCATGTATTGTATTTCCTTATATTTTTTAGAAAACGGCGGGATTCATCCGTTTCATAAGAGAAAAGTTCTTTAAGAGGTTCAACTGGCTCTTCTATTGAAGGAAGGGCTACTTTTCCACCCGAACAACACATGCCTGCAGCTTCCTCTTTCCATTTAAGAGCACTGCAAAATATGCATTCTTTATTCATCATTTCTATTTTTATAAGCTTGTGGTTTTCGTAATCAAGAGTCTCGTCGTACTCAAATGCAGCTTTATCGAATACCCCCCACGTGTTTCTTGTGAATATTAGACGCCGCTGTCGTGCCCTTTCAGCAACAGCGCGTCTGCGAGACTCAGCTGCTTCAACGGTTTCTGTAGCTCTTTGAGATGCCAGATACTCAGCATGCTGTTGACGCCGATCTTGTGACTGTTCAGGTGTCTCAGCAGCCCGTTGAGATTCTAGATACTCAGCTTGCTGTTGACGCCGAGCTTGGGACTGTTCAGGTGTCTCAGCAGCCCGTTGAGATGCCAGATACTCAGCATGCTGTTGACGCCGATCTTGTGACTGTTCAGGTGTCTCAGCAGCCCGTTGAGATTCTAGATACTCAGCTTGCTGTTGACGCCGAGCTTGGGTCTGTTCAGGTGTCTCAGCAGCCCGTTGAGATGCCAGATATTCAGCATGCTGTCGTCGCCGTTCTTGGGACTGTTCTGATGTCTCAGCAGCCCGTTGAGATTCTAGATACTCAGCTTGCTGTTGACGCCGAGCTTGGGACTGTTCAGGTGTCTCAGCAGCCCGTTGAGATGCCAGATACTCAGCATGCTGTTGACGCCGATCTTGTGACTGTTCAGGTGTCTCAGCAGCCCGTTGAGATTCTAGATACTCAGCTTGCTGTTGACGCCGAGCTTGGGTCTGTTCAGGTGTCTCAGCAGCCCGTTGAGATGCCAGATATTCAGAATGCTGTCGTCGCCGTTCTTGGGACTGTTCTGATGTCTCAGCAGCTCTGTGAATTGCCTCACGCTCCGCCTGTTGAAACCTTCGTTGTTCGGCTTGTAGAAACGTCTCGTTAAGTCTAACTGCTTTCGTAGTTCGAGCTTTATTAGAGCTTTGGGAAAGATTAGACTTACGCTTTCGTGGCATAACTCTTAGTAGTTACTTTTTCTACATTTCCTCAAATTACAGTAAGGTAACTATTATTATTTTTATACTTAAGAAATGCAAAACCAGCTGACAGGGCTGACAAAACGTCGATTGTTTTGATTATCACGAAAGGTGCATCCAAATTTTTAATTTTGAGTTAACGTATTAAAATGCAGGAAATTGGCTTGCGCCGTATGCTACTGAGATTAAAGTTGAAGTAGCTGGATGTTACGTCATCGGGATGCACACTGATTGGATGGTGTATAGAAGAACGTGAACATGATGAAATGACATTTAAGCCTTGAACATTCAATACGAAAAGAAAAAATAATACACGTAACTCTAGCTATCTATAGAAAGTTGAGATGATACACTAAATAAATAGACATTGGAAACGCTCGCGCCTGAGCGGGTGAGCGAGCGTTTCCAATGTCTATTCTAAATACTGAATTGGGTAGCTGAAAGCCTTCGGATTTACGCGAAAAATGGGCTAAAACTGGAATAAGAAAAGGAACGGTGAAAATGCGCTTTGGGTCCCTGCTTGGCGCATTTTCAAAAAGTCGCAAACTGGCGCGTTTTTCCTTGTTCTCTCGCGGAGTTGAAAGCTCCGAGAGACATTACGCAAAAATGGCGTTTCTATGGTGACAAACCTCCGTGTTTGGCGAGAAAAGGGACCCAAAGCACAGATTAACCAAAGGAACTACTAATCGGTGTTTTTTTTTTTTTTTTTTGAATATCTTCAAAAATTATAGCCTCTGTTATCAGGATGTATACTCTGTTTTTCTCTGTGAATTTTAATTAAAATTCATTCAGAAGTTTTTGCCTGAAAGAGTCACAAAAATCCATCCATACACCTCTACAAACTTTCACGCATATAATGGTAGTAATATTAGGCAGTTTTTGGTTCCAAAAACGGCGTTAGCAGAAAAATCGTCAAGAAAGTCATTAAAAGCCTAGCAAGCTTCATATTCAAATGGATAATAAGTAACAGCGCAATCGTAAGTACCCCCCCCCCCCCCAGAAAGAGTCTGATAAGTAAGTGACCAATTAGAGCAAAAAAACAACAAATAAATAAAAATGAAACAAAATGCCTTTAAGTTGTATTTAAAGTTCTATCAAAGTGGAAAATAAACTGCCAAATCAATTTATTAGTTGCCAAACTTTCTCCAAGTAATCACGTTGCCGTTACTCTAAGACATATCTACATAACTTGCGAAAATAATTAATGCAGGAAACAATCTACTAATGAAGGAATTAAATTTATTCTAAAAAATAATATTTGTTCGTTGTAATGTACAATTAAAAACATGTTGGTTAGGGATAAATATTCTGCTTATTATTAAGACTAATCTACACCACGTTTTAAATACAAAGCATGTTACTTTGTGATTTGATTTCAGAAAAGCCTTGAAAATTTGATACGAATATCAGAAATCATGTACCCAGTTCTAGCTGTCGACAGGGAAGTTGAGATGATACATTAAATACTATTTTGGGTTTATGAAAGCCTTCGGATTTATGGGGAAAATGTACCTCAAATTAGAATGAAGAAAGCGCTACTAATCGAACCTTTTCGAATATCGTTATAAATTATAGCCTATGTGTTATTCTGATGTATAAGCTACATTACGGTAAAAGTTTCATTAAAATCCATTCAGTAGTTTTTGCGTGAAAGAGGAACAAACATCCAAACATCCAAACATCCAAACATCCAAACTTCCGCATTTATAATAGTAGTAAGATTTTCGATGATTGTCGTGTACACAAAGCAAACTCTGATTATGACATTTTCTAAAAGTTAAAGTTTAGTAGACAAAACTCTAAAAATATTATATATAGCTTCTTGCGATTAAAAGTGACATGACACCATTGCAAGAAGTGAGCAAGATGATTTTAATGTGTGACCGCCTAACTTTTCTCAGATCCATAAACTCACTTTTTTTGTGTTGAAAAAGGGTTTTTGTTACACATGCAAAACGAGTCTACAGTTTCCTGCAAATTTGGTCATTTCAACGCAGTCTTATTACCTTCTACATTTCGAAACAAGGGTATTTAAGCAATGAGTTATCGCCTTTAAGCCCTTACTTTAGGGACTTTTGCACGTATTGACCCCCCTGGAAAAGCTTGAAATGACGGGCCTGTGCTAAGGTAGAACTACATGCAATATACTGACAGGTGCAACTGAGCTGTCGGTACGTTAGACCGACCAGTGAATGAACACGGCACATTTTCATTTTCAAAAATTAAACGGTTTATTTGGAAAAGAAGTTAACAAAAAAAATTCCAATTTGATGAAACATTTATAGCGTAACATTTAATTATTCAATCGCGACTACAGCACTTGTTACGCAAAGAAATATTTCTAATTATGTGTCTATTTTAGTTTAATATGTGGTAATCATAGGTAAATTTTAAAATACAATTAAAAATGTGTTTTCCAACTTTTATATTTTGTTTCTTGACTGGTTTTTGAAATAAACGGTTCAATTCATAGAGTCGTTAAAAATTGTAACCTTCGCGCCATGACAGTAAGAACACTTTCCACAGTATATGCAGTTATTGTTATTATTATTTCTTTTTTTTTTAAGGAGAGCTTTTACAGTTCCACATAAGGTGTTTTAGGTGAAGTGTCCAAACCCAGTAAATAAACATCCCAATTAGTGGACAAATGTAGCATTTTCTAGTGATCTTCCTTCTGTGTGAAAGGAAGTTACTTCAGCTTCCTACTCTCAGCACTTTTTCCCTAATGGCTGTCATATTTACGGTCCTAGGGACTTTTTCCCCCACTTAGCTTTTGCAACAATGGTTAAATGCAAGCAATTAAAACTGCTTTGGGCGTAAACTGTTATTCAATTGAAAAATCAACGTTAATAAAGCAAAGCTTTTTCTTAGAAAATTCAGCTTCATGCATGCATGTATGCCTAGATTTGTTATAAAACGTTTAAAAATAACTGAGATATAGGAATATAAGTGAAAGCGTAGGACCTATTGCGATAAACATGAAATAAATGAAATGCCTCAACAGCAGTGCATAAAAAAAATAGTGGAGCTGTTTTCTTTCGTGCGGTTTCCATGGAAACGACGCAAAATCCTGACATTGATACTAATATTTTAAAGTACAGAGTATAGTGTAAGTCGACCTTATCAAATAACAATAGAAATACATTTTTTCTTCATTCTAAAACTAAATAACACATTGGGGAAAAGAAAAGACACACCGTACTAAAAAAAACGAAACGCTCCTGAAAATATTGGGCATCTAATGTGCCAAATTTCTACCATTGACATGTATGGAAGAGTCTGATATTTTTTTAGTTAGAAGCCAGTCACGTTACTGCAATCAGAGCTCCTTTAGAGGACAGGCTGACTTGTCCGACATTTTGGTTCCAAGACATTCTTGGATCCAGCCTTGTTGCAGGTATTTGAAACACATTAATATTATACCTGGTTACTCTGGCGTAAAATAACTTATGATTAGTTGCATAAAGCACTATATTAGGTAAATTTAAAAAGATAACGTATTTCTCGAATTTGAAAACAGTTTATTGGGAAATGTTTCATGAAATTGGGTCTATTTTCATATTGCACTTGTTTTAAGCCTGAGTTTATGAAATGTGTTTGTCATATAGACAAAAATAGTCAAATATCATCTATGCAGCTACAATTCAAGCTTAGCTTCCACTTTTCTTCAATGCGACTTGAGTACAGATATTAGTGATTCCACGTCCACCGTTTTGGAGCCAAAATGTCGAATGAGTCAGCTCCCCTAGGAGCCTTAACTGCAATAAACTACGAACTTTCTGAAAAACTTAAGATAGGCTCATTGTAACAGCTCAGCCCCTTTTATCATGTCAGTTTGCCACCTTCCTGTTTTACCAGTATCAGACTTGAAAGCGAAACACTTAATTGCTAGATATGTTCTATAACTGGTAGCTCGAAATATTTTTCAAAGCAGTGAGAAGTCGTCATTCATGCAACTTGCATCCATTCAAGAAACTTTTTCGCGAAGAAACTTGATTTTCGCAGAAAATTGGGGGAATGACATGAAATCGTGAAAATTTACCCGGAAATGATTTGTTACTTTTTAGAATTTTCTTAGAGCAGAACTACAAAGTACAGTTTTGACTTTTATAGTTTCGTTTGAGTGATAAGACAACGTGAGTTTTGGTTGTGACATGCTTTTTCTTATCGTCTCACAGTTCCTTGTTATCTCTTATTCCGTGTGTTTATCTCCTAATCTGTTTTTTAAAATGGGTGAACCATATTTAGATAAAATGAGTTTGTTTCAATCTACTGCTGAAATCTGGGAGCACAGCACTGCCCCCAGATTTCCCAGGAATGTCACCTTACCTGCTTCAGTTCCAACTTAAATCCACTGCAGTAGGAAACCGTTTGTTTATAAATTGGAAGAGTTTTTTACATTAGTATTTTTCCAACTAGTCCTAATTACTTTCTAAATACCATACTAACCGCATGGGGTGCCTTCTAATGCGATGATGTCATCAATGTCGCGTAATGTCCGACCGCCTCATATAATACTGACGTCACTACCACTACGTGCCGGTTATGACATCCTGGGCCATGGCGGCCCGATCGGTAAGGCGTCGAACTCGAGACCGGAGGGACTCGGGTTCGATCCGAGCCGATCAAAGATCCACCGTCTTGATTAATGGTGGCTGGGGGACGTTAAAAATGTCGTGGTCACAAAGTCTTCCAAGTGAAACGATACCTCTGAGGGTGCTGGGCCAAGGGTTTGCTCTTCCCTTGGTCTGGTTCAAAAAGAACAGAGCGCTCTTCAAGGTTCTATCCCCGTTAAACCACGAGCTGTGGTAGGTACGGGGGACCCTGGAGTGCCGGAGTGTGGTTATAATATCCTCGAGTCAGAACATTTGCTTGCACCTTGCTGTGGGGTTTTCATATCAGGCATCATTTCTCACATAATTTGTCTGAACCGATTCATGTATTTTAAGCATTGGTTTTTCATGCATAAAAATTGTACGCTTATTTTTAAGCTACTTTTTTAAGAAACTGCTTTTGCCACGATTTTAAAATGGACAAAAAGTCAAAAATTGATTTCTATAAGCCACAAGTACAGGGTGCGGCAGAGAAACTTGCTGATTTAAATTGGATGCTAATTAGCAAGGCGTGATCAGAAAGGAGAGAGAAAGAGTTTCATTTTAAAGAAGGCTTCCTGAAGTTTTATCTTACAATTTAGTCTCGTCATGCGTTGGACAAAGGAGCAACGAGCGTTCGCCGTCGAGGCTTACTTTTCAAATAATCACTCGGTGGTCGCCGCTCAACGTGCCTTCCGAACTCGGTTCAAAATTCATCCCAGGAGCCCCGTTCCTGGCCGGGAACCGATTGTTTTGTGTATGATAACATACAGAGAAAGTGGGAATGTGGCAAAAAAAAAAAGGGCCACAACGTCAACGGACTTTCAAAATTCTAGAAAACGTCGAGAAGGTGAGGAAGTCGTTTTTGCGCTCTCTTAATCGTTCGGCGCGTAAACACGCTGCTGCTCTGGGGATTTCTGATCGCTAACTGAAACGAATTATTCACAACGAACTCCAGTTTCATTCCTACAAACTTGCTGTAGTTCAACTTTCACGAGCGGCTCATCTCCTTGAGAGGTGACGTACCGAGGCCGGCGAGCTCCCCCGATTCGACACCCTGCGACAATTTTAAATGGGGTATCTCAAATCGATCGTTTACAACGACAAGCCCCGGACCCTGCAACACCTGAAGAACAACATCCGGCTAACTATCGCCAACATCCCAGTTGATATACCCGAAAGAGTGGCACAAAACTTCAAATCTATGGTAGATCAGTGCATCATTAATGGCGGTCACCATTTGCCTGATGTAATTTTTAAATCTAGTTAAAATAAAAATTCAGGATGTGTGCAATATCTTATAAAAAGAAATAGATTGACATATGACATACTTTTTCTTTTATTTTCTTTTTAAATCAAAAAGTTTCTCTGCCGCACCCTGTATATTTAAAGCCCCATCGAAATACAGAACTCCTTGCAAACTGTCTGAAATATTTGGGATTGGAAATTTTTGCTAGCTGTCAAAATTACTTGTATGATTAAAAGGAAAAACTTGAGGAGCCAGTTTTACACAACCAAAGAAGCCAAAAAAGTAGCAATCTGGGAGAAAACTTAACAACATCAATTAATATTATTTGCAGTGCAATACAATTGACAGTTAAATTTGAATGCATCAATTAACTTTTGCTCGCGGCGGTGTTGCTCCTTTTAATTATACATTTATAATTATTTTGACAGATAATAAAAAATTCCCAAGCACAAATTTTCAGGACAATTTCTCAAAAGTTCTGAATCTCTATGGTTCTTGGAGTATTTTTTAATTTTCTACTCATTTTAAAAACAGAGTAAATTTAAAGCAGTTTTTATTTCAATAATTTTGCTAATATGAAGAAACCCGAACTCCGTCGGTATTGATAAAATTCACGTGAAATTCAAAAAGGCGGAGTTAGTTGTTCAGTAAGCTTCCTAGCAAATTACGCCCAGATTCTTACTACCAGTTTTTTTTAATATCAAATTTACTACTTATTCAAAGAAATTTCGATATTGTGAGCTAAATCCTTGCCAACAGGATCCGTTCTCATGATTTCGTGGAGCGAAACGCAAGTTCTGCACCTACGAACATAATTGCCAACATAGACCTATACATTTTGCAAGTCACACTAAGCCCTCTCCACTTGCGTAAGCAGAAGCGTAATTGAGCAAATAGTGTCCTAGAAAGTACCATATGTTCTGCTCATTCGCGCGTTTTACGCTGATGTGGAGCGGCCCTTAGCTTTTCAAGCACATGATTCTGCAAATAAAGTTAGTACCTAACCCCGTATATTTCGCATATTGCCACAAAAACCATATTTAAGACATTTGGCTGAGTTAGTTAATTTTAGATTCAATATTATGTTTTTAAAAAAGTATTTCATTTTGCGACAGCAGAAATTCAGTTCAAGTAACCGACTTGAAACCGTAGGTCATAGTTTTGTCAAATTGAGTGAAAGATCGCGATTTTTTAACAACCAGCTCCCAAAAAACTTTCAGAGCTTCTGCTCTTTTGAGCGATTTCTATTGTTTAAAAAAAAATAGTCAATCAAATATTTTGCAGAAAAACGTTTAAAATACACTGCTCGACATTGAAAATGCAACACCAAGAAGGAGTGGTCAGAAATTGATGAAATTTGGTAAGAAGACAGAGACAGCATGGAACAATAAGTGATATTTATTTCAAAATAAATAAGCAAAATTTAGAGCGAGGACGGCTTCGGCTCAGTAAGAAGTAGGACCACCGCGGACAGCGATGCACGAAGAAACACGTCTAGGCATGGAGTCAATAAGCCTGCGGATGGTGTCCTGAGGGATGGCACTCCATTCCCTTTCAACCATTTGCCACAGTTCGTCCTCTGAACGAGGCAGTGACAGGTTCTGCAAACGGCGTCCAATCACGTCCCACACATGTTCGATTGGTGACAAGTCAGGAGAGTATGGTGGCCAGGAAAGCATCTGTACACCTCGTAGAGCATGTTGGCTGATTCGAGCACTGTGAGGCCGGGCGTTATCCTGTTGAAAAATTGCATTTGGCAGACCCTGAAGGTAGGGGATTGCCACCGGCCGCAGTACATTATCTACATATCGTTGGGCCGTCATAGTGCCCCGAATACGAACTAGAGGTGATACGGAATTGTATGCAATAGCGCCCCAAACCATTATGCCACGTTGTCGCGCTGTGGGGCGTTCCACAGTTACTGCCGGATTCGATCTTTCTCCACGTCGACGCCACACACGTATGCGATGACTATCGCTGGACAAACAGAAGCGGGATTCATCTGAGAACACTACGGTTTGCCATTCTGCCATCCACGTCGCTCTGGTCCGGCACCATTCCAAACGTTGGAGTCTGTGCTGTGAGGTCAATGGCAGTCTTCTTAGCGGGCGCCGTGATTGCAGGCCACGTGCAACCAGTCGACGGGAAATGGTTCTGGTCGACACAGGAACATCCAGGGTACCTTGCACGTGCTGCAGAATCGACGTACAAGTGACTTGCGGGTCCGCCACAGCTTGTCGGTGAATCCGTCGATCCAAGCGGTCTGACGTCACTCTGGCTGCACCTGCACCCCTCAATGTGGCTACATTTCCTCTTTCCAACCATCTCCGACACAGCCGATGCACAGTGCTTGCATCCATGTGGGTATCAGCTGCAATTTGACGTATGGACCAACCTCCCCTTCTCAGTCCGATCACCATACCCCTTGTAAAGTCGTCTATATGCTGGAAGTGTCTTCGTTGAGGACGGCGTGGCATTTCCTCCTATCACACGTATCCTTCGAGACAAAAACCAAATTTCTCCGATAATTAGTCTGGCAGAAAAACCAACATGAACATAGCCCACTTTTCAACTTCATTCTCTTATATCTTACTTCACGTGCGTCGGAGAGCTGCGCATTTCATATCATTTGCATAACTCAGTGACGTGCGTCTACGGTAAAATTTGCATGAATTTCTGACCACTCCTTCTTGGTGTTGCATTTTCAATGTCGAGCAGTGTATTTTCAAAACTGATAGAAAAACATTACATTTTTACCAAAAAAAAAAACGAGGGGGGGGGGGCTGTAAAGAGGGAAAGTGTCGACAGGTTCTTTTTTTTTTAACCGACTTCAACAAAGGAGGAGGTTATACAATTCGTCGGAGAAATTTTTTTTTTTCGGTATGTTCCAAGATAACTCGAAGACGCCTGGACCGATTTCAAAAATTCTTTTTTTGTTAGAAAGGTCTTTCTTTCCGATTGGTCCCATCCTCTCGTGGTCCGGGTTCGATAACGGGAACCTGCAGAAATCTTTCGAAAAAGAAATTGGAATCACAGTAATCGTAAAATGACCATTTTGAACGCCAGGCTTCTCTGGATTGCACAATGAAATTCATTTCTATGGTCTTTTTGAAAATTTTAAACCGAGTATCTTTCTATGTCCTGCTTTTTTCTCCTGAACTCCAACGAACTGAAAGTCGTACCAGGTACTGATTGATTCGTAATATTTCAGGTTTTGTTAGTCTTAATTTACATAAGGTTTGATAAAGGAATTCTGAAGAAAATGAGGAAAATCTCCAAATTTTTGCTCAAATTTAAAGCGATTTGTCCTAAATGATTAAATATGAAATCCATTGTTACAGAACGTGATTAATATGAAACAGTTATTATAATGATCATGAAAATTGTGAATGAAGGCTTAACTGAATCAAACATAAAACTCATTAGCGGGCCAACTATGTAATACGTCGTGAAATTTTATGAACTGCGAGAATCTAGTGTTGTTTTGAAACATAAATTAGTTGAAAAGCCGTTAATATTTAGCCTTTAATTAAACTAGTACACAAATAAATACCAGAGAATAACAAGGATTATTTTTTAGTGTCAATCGTTTAAAATTTTAGACGCGTTGATACTTTCTTTTTTTATGAAGCATTTGCTTAAGCAAATTAGGTGAAGTTTTGTAATGGAAACATTACCTTATTTCATATGTACATTTACACTAAAAAGAATAAAATAAAATATTTTTGAAAAAAAAAATTGAACCGACTTCGGAACTTCACTCAGCAAATGCTCTAAAAAGTAAAAAATAATTTTATTCTTTGAACACCATCGATACTACATTTAAACATAAGTTTTGAAGTCGGCGCAAAAACTATAGGTAAAATGATGTTTACTATATTTTGCCAACATTTTCAGAGAAATCATTGAAAATTGAGAGCTGAATATTTGTACCATTATATAAATATGTATTTTTCAATGAATGCGAATGCGAATAAAGAACCTGGATTCATTTAAATTTATATTTATAGTTTCGAATGATTCTATTTAGCTGTTTTGCGCCGACTTCAAAACTTATGTTTAAATGTAGTATCGATGGTGTTCAAAGAATAAAATTATTTTTTACTTTTTAGAGCATTTGCTGAGTGAAGTTCCGAAGTCGGTTCAATTTTTTTTTTTCAAAAATATTTTATTAATCCAGCCAGATCTTTTTTTATGCTTGATTTAGCCCTAAGTTGATGACCTTTTGAAACAAGGCGCTGTGAATGAATATGTTATTGGGGTAAAATCTTGTTCGCTAATTCACAAATTTTCGTCGGAGAAATATTGCAGTTACGGCCGTCAATTTGCAAGTGTTCTACCAAAAACTTTTACATTAAAAAATATTTTATGTTTTACAAATACACATAAATATGTATTTCTTTCAGATGAAGGGCTTCCGAAATTTTTCCTGCATTTTGATATTATTTTTCACGATAACAGCAGTCGAATGCCACTTTGAACAGTTTTTTCACCACAGCCATAAAAGTAAGTAATGTTTTTTCATCTTTCTGAACCTGTAATAAGAGTTTGAACACTCCAATGACATTGCCAATCAAAATTTTCCTTATTTCTCTTTCTTTATATCAAAAAAAAAAATGACGTCTCGAATTCAAAGTATATTATTCACAATGAAGAATTTCGACTGGCGTGTGCGTGTACATGTGTGGGGGAGGCGCGCATGTGTGTAGGCGATCGTGCATGTATGCAGAGCAATGGGCGCCACGACCCGAAGGAGCACGGGCCGTTGGACGTTCCAATTAAGAGGAGTTCCGGGACGCACCCGGTGGCAGACTCTGGGCCCAATATGAAAAGGGGACAACATGGCAACTGATGCCGAAAATGAAACAAAACAGCCGCTTGTCATTGTTTATTAAAAATGTGTGTGTGTGTCACTTATCGAGAAAGGCCAAAATGAGAGTATGTTAACACTAAGCGGTGATTAGCCGGAAATATTCGAGCTTTCGTGTTTGCTAATTTGTGTGTGGGAGTGTGTGTGTAATTTGACGTCTTTTAAATACGCTTTTATTTGTTACACATGTGGGTTTGTTTGTTTGTTTGTTTGTATGTATGCAACTCTGAATAAAAGGTAAAATTCAAGCTCTTAACAAATATAAAAGTAATATATTTAATACTATTATTAACACTAAATTCTAAACAAAAACATGTTTGTGTAGTATAAGTCCATCTAAAAGCGTATTTTTTCAGCTTTCTTGAACTAATTTAAAGATTATTATTTATTAATAGCATCATTTCTCTGTACTTAAACTCTTAATTTTTAATCGTTTCAGGAACTACGACTGCAGCGCCTACTATTATCTCAGGTTAGTCTGCATGTTTTTGATGACATTAAATGAGCATGAAGTACTAATTTTGTTCCAATAACTTCTGTTTTACACAATGTTTTGTAGTGAGAGTTAAATTGGCGTTTACTATTTATACCTCTTTTCGAGTGAGCTAATATCTATACTATCAAACTTTGTCGCATTAGATGTAATTAAAAACGATTATTTGGTTCAAAAAAATATTTTCAATTTTAATACATTTCTTTCCTGATTTTGAATCGACTTTTGAACTATGGATTATTTTTGAATTTTGGACCAATGATTTATTTCTTTATCCATCACTTTTATTCGTTCACTTTTTCCTTTGTTTTTAGCCTAAAAAATAATTTCGGTAACTGTTGTACCTTCTTTGCTATCGCTACTCAAAAATATATTTCTAACTACATTCGCATAATAGTAATTATTATAATTAGAGTTAGTTTTAAGCTGTTATTAAATCCTATTGTTACTAGTTAGGATGTTTGTTTTTGCTGTTTCTGCTGTCACTGTTAATGCTCTCATTATTATTATTGCAGTTGTTGTTATAATCTTAATTATAATACTAATTTATTATAGGAGTTACTATTATTATTTTGATTGTCCTTACATTTAATTATTTTATTTACATATGTCGAACGACAAAAATGAGTTTATAAACGTAGCCGAAACAGATTATACATTTATATGGCATGAAGATGATTTTTATCTATTACTTTTACAAACACGTTCTTTACAAATCATTATGAAATATTTTAATTTTTCAGAAGTTGAAAGTAGTGCAGTTAGTGAATCACAGCAAAACTGTAAGTTCAATTCCATTTTTTCCTTGCTAGAAATTAAATAATTAAACTTAAAACGAAAGCACATGTTTGATTTGAAAAACATATTTCCTTCAACAATCTTAACCCCTGGCACTAAGCAATTAATTTTTGTACAAAACATAACTTTCATCTTTGTGCAACACAATAATGTCAATAGCAGATATCCACTGCCATTTGACATATGACATAATAATAAAAACTTTTCTTAATCTCAGCTTTTTGTGTCCCCACGTACTTTCCAATCAGATCCAATGTGGTAGACTTCA
>JAXGGA010019760.1:0-19470 GCA_038373865.1 Uloborus plumipes
ATTACTTTGTTCATTAACAACAGTGGTTCTCAACGGGGGCGATACCGCCCCCCGGTGGGCGATGGGACAATGTTGAGGGGCGGTGAACATATTTTGGGCGGCAGGGGGGCGGTGAATTAATTTTGGGCGGTAGGGGGCGGTAGGAATGTTTTGAAATTTGCTTGAGAGGACATATTTACGGCGAGGGCGATAGGAAACATTTTTCGCATAGATCGGTAAGGATATAGCTTTGAACTTTATTTTCTGGGGTTATCTTCTGAGCCCTTATCCCTTTCCTAACGTCAGCAAATATAGCCCAAAATTCACCAATAGCACGGAAAATTCAAAAACGTCGTTAGAGGTGGTCCCCACCTTCATAACGTCATAACGTAACTATCTAAAATAGCTTAAAATTTTGTTGTATTGATGTACATTTAAAAATTGTTCGAGGAAAAGCTCTAAATTCCTCACCCCATCTTGCTCAACTAACTTAGATAGAAAAAAAAAACTTACAATATTGTTTTGAAAACTTCACTTTTAAAAAACTTCCGGGGTAAAGATCCAGAGCACCCACCTCCTTCTCTAACAAAACCATTCATAGCGTAAAATTTTGATTTTAGACATTTCTGTCGAAGAGCTATGGAAACTTTCATTCTGAAAGGCAATGATTCTGAAAGACAAGCCTAAAGATTTTTTAAAAAATAATTACGGGAGCTAATCTTGAACTAGACGCTTACTCTTTCCATAATCATGAGCCTAGAATTACGTTTTTAGGTACCTAAAAAATTCTTTAAAGATTCTCATGTCTGATAGCCAGACATGACCGACTTTTTGTGTTGTTAAAGCAGCTCCTTAACAACACCAAAGGTAGTTAACAAATGGGTTTCTCAGAGCACAATGTGGAAAAACTTCCGCTGAAAATTTCCGAACCTTTACCATCAACAAAAATAGTTTAAATTCAGAACTTCAATGTCAGAGAACACCAAAAATAGCTCTGACCCCCTAATATGACTAAAATTAGCCTAAAAAAACTTTTAATGTCGTAAAAAAATACATGAGGGATCTTTTTCTCCCTCTTGTCAAAACTTGCCTATAATTAAGCCAAGTTTAAATGTTTCACTGGTGTATCTGAATCTAACTCTTGACACCACAAAATCTAAGATTAAAGGAACTGCATTTTTAAGACTCCGTTTTCAAAACAAGCGCCGACTTTACTCTGATATCCTATCTAACCTTCCAAGTTATAAAATACTCAACACGAATTTCTCTGAATTGAACTTTTATTGCAATTTGTAAATTTGACTTATTTCATTTTCCCCCTCCAGTTAAAATTTGATTTATAATCTTTAAGGTTGACATGTACGGGCGGGAGTCTCAAATCTTTGTCCCGCATGGGAAAAATCGAAAGCGCGGCTTTGCTGTTGACCATCCGCCATAAAATATGAGTATATGTAATAAATGAGGAGTGCGACAAAAATGACGGATGCATATTGCATAGTTGCAACTAAATAAGAGCAACACGGTTTGGGATTGGACTGTTTGGGGAACTATTTGAACGCAGTATATTTTTCAAAATATATTGGTTTTCAAATAAGAATGTTGAAAACAACGCATTTTCATTTCAAACCTAATTTACGTTCTAATTTACGTTCAAAATCTGTCACTCATTCAATGGAACAGTTGTAGGCTTGAGGTTGATTCTTAGACACGGAAGAGGTGTTTTTAGAGGAAAAAAACTGCCTGATTAAAAAAAAAATCCATCTTATACTTCTTTATAAGGTTTTTTACTCTATAGTAATGTTTCAACTATTTGTTTGGGCAAAATAATAGAGTTAAAACGGTCAAGAAAACTACCTTTCTTTCTCCCCCTCTTCCGTTTCACAACCGTCCGCAAAGGGGGCGTTGAAAACATTTTTAGTCCTAAAGGGGGCGGTAGCTGTAAAAAGGTTGAGAACCACTGATTAACAACATTAAATAAGAATCAAATAAGCACCGTATAAAGTACCACCTTGTCTGAACAAATTTCAATGTGATAGCATGAATGATCCAACGGAATAAGAGGAAACTATCTCAGGTAGCACATCACTACATTTGCAATTACACAAGAGATTGTTCTAAATGATAGCTATCACCTCTCAGTGCTTTCCAATACATAGCAGATAAAATAGCAAACAAAAACATCCATTTGGTTTCGAATTTTCTGCTGAGAAAACTAATTCCAATCTTTTTTCCTATTAAAGGAACTTGTTTTACTTTCCCGTTCAATCAGACGGAATCGTAATTCCGGGTTCAGACTACGTAAATTTGTATGTAACTTTTTTTTCTGTCTTGATTAAAATTTTCATTAAGCCTAAAATTACACGCCATCTTATTTTTATTTTCATTCCTTTTCTTTTTTTTTTCTTTTCATCGGCATTCTTTTTTTCTTTCTTTCTTTTTTAGAAGTAAATCAAAATATTTTCTGCAAAACTAATTCCCTGACATATTTCCTTTTAACCAGCATTTTTTAAATAAAAGCCAAAAACAAGGATAAAATAAATTATTATTACATACCAAGGTAAAATTAATTCAACTCTAGAAACCGAAAAAATTAAAAAAAAGGTAAAAATAAGAAGTTAGTATTATTAAGAGCTGGTTTAACGTGGAATATTAAGTTTGTTTTTTTCATTTCATTTAGGTATGTCAGAGATAGGTTTGTGCGCTTTTGAAATAATACTGAAACTTTTACAAACTGGATGAATACACAATACAAAACATGGCTTCCAGCTTTTGAATATTGAATTTAATCTTATAATATACATTTTCTTGTAAAAACAAGAGTAAGCAAAACCATTGAAATAAATACAGTTCACTCTAATAAGTTGGCCTTCGATCTTCTGAAGCTACAACAGATCCATCTTTTAAAATAAGGATGAGACAGATGGTTAGATTAAACTAATAACGATTATGGGTTTTTGGAAGCTCTAAGTATTTCTCTTCTTTTTAACTGAAACATAAATGAGCTCATCCAAGGTCATCCAATAGCAGAAACACACTACATCTTACATAGTGGAGAAAGACAACATATACTAGTCTTATGTGACTTTTTTTTATTTTTTGCAAATGGGCGTATGACTTCAAAAGCACACATATAAAAAAAAAAAAAAAAAAAAAAAGAAAAACAACGTCTAAAAGCACAAATGGGTCGGATTTAAAATTGGCAAACATGTTTCAGAGGCATAAAGCCTCTTTCTTCCGCGTCAAGCAAGAAATGGAAAGAACCAAAGTATCGGGAGAGTTTAAATAGGAAAGGAGCAAAAGCTAGGCCAATCAGGTGTCAGCGTGTGCCGAGCCCGGATTTGGCGTTGCGTTGTCAGAAAATCTAAAAGCATGAAGTAAAATTGGCGAGATGTGTGGAACTGCAAAGGATTCGTTACAAATATTAGTTAAATTTTTGTGAACAAAGAATTTGTGCAGTTCCACACATCTCGCCAATTTTACTTCATGCTTTTAAATTTTCTGACAACGCAACGCCAAATCCGGGCTCGGCACACGCTGACACCTGATTGGCCTAGCTTTTGCTCCTTTCCTATTTAAACTCTCCCGATACTTTGGTTCTTTCCATTTCTTGCTTGGCACTGAAGAAGGAGGCTTTATGCCTTCGAAACATGTTTGCCAATTTTAATTCGACCCATTTGTGCTTTTAGACGTTGTTTTTCGGTTTTTACATTTTCGCACAAAGTGAACTGTTTTTAAAAAGCACACATAGTTTAAAGATTATGACTTATCAAATAAAATAAAGAAGGCATACATTTAAATAATTATTAGCTGTTAAAACATATTACACTAAAAAAAGTACGTATTATTTTGCATCTTGAAAACTTTAAGTTCATTCCTAACATGGTTCATATGTATGAAGATTTAAAGCACAAAATTGTGAGAATATTGAGTGAGCTCTTTCAATGATTTACTTCATTTTAACATACATCTAATTAATTTGTGACCAGTTGATGTTAGAATTCATCCTTTACTGTAAGTTTTGCATATTTGTAACCCACTACCGTATGGTAGTATAAAGCAAATATACACAGTAAAGGTATTTGTCATTTTTCTGTCTCTGTATCTCAGCATCACTTTTATCAGTTGCTTCATGATGTATCCAAACAACACTGTAAACAAATGTTCTTGAATATACTACTGGGCATAAATGGGTTAACCCATTTATGCCCAGTAGCCTAAAAACGGGACATTTGTTAGCTGCTGCATAGAAAAACCTGTAATGGGTATATCATTTTACTAAAGCTGTTTTTCACAAGTTAAATAGCCCTTCTTCTTGAGAAAACCAGATAGAATCACTAGTTGGACATCAGAGTTTATTTATTGACAGCTATTTTCAGACAAATCAGTTAAGCAGCGATTCAACATGGGTAGCCTCAGAAAGTATGTTTTTTACGAGCTTTTTTTTTCATAAAATTAAACTATTTGAAAATGGTTTGCTTAAAATGGATCAGAGACGGCTTCTGTAATGTTACTTTGCACAAGTAAAGTCAAGTAAGGTGGTATTTTGCTAACATATCCGCAAAATATCCCAAATACAGGACGTTAAATAACTTAATAAATATGGCGACGGCGAACTATTTCAAGCCTTTTCAAGCCAAGAGTTTTCAGCAGATAAAAACTGAAAAAAAATTGTTTAAAAAAAACTTGAGCATAAATGGGTTAAAGAAGTCCAACCTCTAGATGCTATGACATCCCAAACTTTATAGTGATTTACTGTGCCACGATAACAATAACAACAACAGCCTTCCTGACATTCACATGGTGTCTTTCTTAAAAATTCAGAAACGTCTCCAATAAAGCCAATCATATTTTCTGGAATTTATCCAGATCCCTTCAAGAAAATTTCGCTGCAATTGCATTAATTTCTCGGAAAAGGCTAAATTTACCAAGAAAATTCACAAGACAAACAGTGTCGAAGTTAAGACAGAATTTCACGCAGATACCAAGCAACTTCTTTGCTGGCAGTCTTTGAGAACGAAAATAAATATTGAATTTATTCCTCTTTAGTTATTAGTCTGAGACGAAGGCGAATCACGTAATAAAGAGGCTAAGTATATTGCTACACTGGTAGCTTAAAACACTTTTAGTAAAGTGAAAAATCTACATTTCGTGCAACTTGTAGCGATTCAAGAAACTGAACAATTTGCTACGAATAAAGAAAAAAGTTATGTCGGTGTAAATGTTATAAAATGTGCATATGTGTGTGTGTATTATTCACAATTACTAGAAAACAGTAAAAAACGAAGAAAATAAGCACAATAGAAGTATATAGCGAACTAAATAATTGGCTCCCATTTTTTAAGGCAAGATAAATAGCAGACATGATAAAAGCAAAATAGCGAAAGTCTTTCAAATTCAACTATAATGAATAGCATGTAAACTCTAACCAATTATATACAATTTATTTGAACAATTGCAGGAGGTTCAAAGAATGCTAAAACAATTAATTTTACCCTATCAACTATACTTCATTATTATATTAACTTTAGAAAAAAATTACAGAGAAAAGCAAACTCACTAATGGCTCAAGTCTGAAATAAGTCATGAAATGAAACTAATAAAACTTACGAAAAGAAAAAATGACGAAATCAAAGAATTGATGACATCATTTATTTTCTATGAGTTTACTCATCATTTTTGTTGCTAGTTATTGAAGTTCATCAAAGCTATTTTGGGAATAAAAATTTCATGTGATGCTTTTTAACGAACAATATTTTGCTTTCTCAATTTAGGAGAACTTCGTTTTATTTGCAGACCTAATTTTGAAAGTTAACAGATAGTTTTCTGACAGAAGTTAAAGAGATCCATTTAAAAATATATTTTCTACGAATTGAGATATTAAAAAGTTAGTACAATATACACACGTGGAATGTATATGATATGTAGCCAAAGTAGTGGAACATCCTTTTGCTATATTTTTGTCACTTTAAAAGTATCCTTCAACTGACATTTTTCAATAAAAAATTAATTATTATTAATGCATTCGGGAGACCAGTAGCCAATAAAAGAATTCAAATGGGTTTTTGGTCTAGCTAAAGTCCATTGGCGGAAAAATTAGACTGAAAGAGAACAAACAAGTTGCTAGACGGTTTGCACTATATGCTACTGCTGGGTTTTTCTCGGGAAAGGAAAAAAATAACCTATAGGTTTCGCATTTGCCTTCTGTTTGGCGCCAATGTATTCTTGTAGAAGCCAAGCACATGATTGATGAAGTCACATGGCGCAATTCTTTGTTTACATCTAATCTAGCTAGTCCGTAAAAGAACTGTATATCGTAAAAAGCTGGGAATAAGCTGTAAAGTTCGCAAATTAGTTTACTTAGTATGTACTGTCATAGGAAAAAAGAAAAAAAAAAAACAAAACACTCTGAATTATTAGGCTGCTATACTTGCAAAGAAAAAAAAAAGGTGTCTTCGGACATGGATTAAAGTGCTCTTTAAAACTACATGAGTAAAATTTTGAAAAGGGGCCATATACAAAGTGAAATGAATACAAAGTGTGAATTTTCAAATGTGAACCCATACATTTGATTAAGTAATTAGGCGCAGAGGGCCGAAAGTAAGCTGGGTACAAAACGGCATTACTTTAGGACCAGTAGAACAAAAATAAGACCGACTAAATATTTAGGGACCACCACCACATTTAAAATTCTACTTTCAAGGCCGAAATTTACTTTGAGTAGACAAATCATGTTTTTTCAATTAAATTACGTAAAGCCACATGCAATAATGCGTTTGCTTTTCGTAATTAATAAAACTTCTCGAGTTTTATTAAATTTATAATGTTTTTTAAATTTGGAAGAGAAAACCCTACTGTGTAGAGTTCAAGGGGAAAATGCAGCGTTTTATCTTTTTAATTCAACAAACATAGATGCATACTTTTTGCTACGTACTAATCCATGCAGTACATAAGGGGAAAATGCAGCGTTTTATCTTTTTAATTCAACAAACATAGATGCATACTTTTTGCTACGTACTAATCCATGCAGCACATACCTTCTGGAGAGAGGTTACAACTTAAAAGTAATCTCTTGTATTTATATAAACTACTGTATTAGGATGGGTAATAATATTAACACCGTGGCTCAGAATTTAAAAAAAAAAATGTTTAATTATTCCGAACACGGATTATTCCGAATAACCTTCCGAGATACTACAGTTTAAGATCAAAACCAAGTGTCCACATAAAAACTTTCTGAATTGCTACATGTTACATGAAAGCAGACTTCTCACTAATGGACAAAAAATTGGATTGTCTACCAGTTTTATGCAGTTTTATTAACCGTTTCGCTTCCACCATATTATTACTGTTGAAAACTAAATACTATAAAAAAACGTTGACCATGTTCTGCAACTGGTGGATAAGCATATTCCTCTTCCTTTACATAGAAAATCCCTGCTATTGTTTCAGTTTGCACAGTTGCCCAGGTAGCACAAATAACCTTTTAAACGTTTTTTAAGCGGTTGTTACAACGTTAATAACCATTTTACAACCTTTAAAGAACGAAGTGTGCTACTTGGGTTGTGTATGGGCCCTAAAAATGGTTCTTTTAGCATATCTTAAAAACTACTAGATATTTTGAGCTCACATTTTGGATTCTCCTTTGAAATCACTTCTAAATTGTTTCTCCATCAAAATATTATATGGTTCCAGATCATCATTTTTTCAAATATTAATTTCATAATTAATAAAAAATTCAAAATTTTATCTGAGAGGAAGTCAATGACTTTTTTATTATTGGGTTGGTTCATACTTTGATATAAAAAAACAAACTTTGCCGTACCTATCGTGGTTTAGGTATTATATGCACATTGCACAAGTATCAAAAATATTTTTAACATTATGGGACGGTTTTTTCTCAGTTCAATTGTGTAGCAACGGTTGGAGTAAATTTAGAACGATTTGGTATACAAAGTTAAATGATGTTGCTGATCACAAATATGCTATAAAAAAGGGGAGTTTTCATAGAAAATTTTAAAGTTGATGCCGATTTTTATATGAAGACACCCCTTAACAACACTTTACAATAGAAATTTGTAGAGCACATTATTCCTGAAAAAAAAACCATATATTACAAGTGTCTCTAGTCTTTACTCTTTGAATACGAGCAATTGTTTCGTTTTTTTTTTCCTATGACTGTACAATTACTGCATTCATTTTCTTGAAAGTACCGTTTATACTCCTAACGTATGCATTTACAACTTTTGTTACTAAAGTTTTTTTTTTTCAATGAAAAATAAATCACTACTTATGCATTCAGGAGACAAGCAGCTAATTGAAAAAAAAATGTTTTTTGATTATACAACATCGTGAATAGTTGGGAATTCTTGATCTTTCATTTATTCCCCCTATATAGGCATTTCAACTAAAATATCAATTTTACTTTCATGTGTTTGACTCATAACACGCAGAGTGTTCTGTCAAACCCGGCGTTTTACGTTAGCTTAAATTAATGTAATCTTCCAATCATTTTCTAAGTAACCTCGCATTATTTACTAATTCTATCAACGGTTCAGAAATATTAAAAGCCACAGGTTTGGGTGAATGTATGTTGAACGAATTCAGTGTGATCTAAATAGATTAAACTCCAGTTTGTCAGCGGAATAAGCTGGCAAGGTAACTGCGGATAAGCGAATACCACAGGTAATCCAAATACTAAGTAAAAATGGTACTAGTGTATACAATAGCTAAAAATATTAATAACATTGACTCATTTATGTAAGGTGTTACTAAAAGCGATAACATTGAATGTAAATAATTTATGTACAAGCTGAAAACGAACACTTACACACTGATAAAAGAGTAAAAAACATTAAATGGCTATACTATTACATCATATCTTAAATATTTACAAAACAGTCGGTAAGTTGTTTTTGTTTTTTTAGTTCAGAACTCATTTTCTTAATTCGTGATAGAGGTTCTTTCAACAGCATCTTTTCACAAATCGATGTATCATCCTGAAAGATTCGTAGATTTTCCACTGACAAAGTTAAAGTGAATGTTTTTCCTGCATTTATTAAAACATTACCGTTACAAAAAGCGTGACGCCCCCCCCGGACAGTTACAAGTTACTGTACATACTAATAAAAACCTGAAATTAAAAGATTAATTCTTTATAAAGACGAGCTTCAATGCGGAAAAATTAAACGTTGGAATTAGTTCATATAAACTATTAACTAAACGTTTCGTTCCGCGAAGAAACTAAGCAGCGCAAAGCAGATCACTAAGTAAACGTGAATGTGGATTCTTCAGCATTAAGCACACACACAAACTATATTCTTTTCAAGAAATCTTCCTTCAAGCTTCAAAGGACAAAGAAACAGTTACCTCTCAAAGGGAAACATCTTGTTGCAATGGGACCCCCATGGCTGACAGAGTGTTTGCTTACTTTGAAAACTTTTAGATGTGCAGGCGTTACAAATTCTGGTATTTTCAGACAGTTTAATTTACTGAGTAGTTTGTTACAGCTCTGAAGGAAGCATACATCGTATATTTTATCTTTTATACAGAATATTTAAACATAAAACAGCTGCGTCAGGATGTTTAAAATCGCTGAAGTAGTTTATTACTGACAGAGATATCTTGATTTGTTTGGGAAGCTTTTTGAGTATTCGATTAAAATATCACAGTATAAATCGTAAAAACGTATTTATACATATATACATATACAGATGACTATGAACGGAATGATTTATATAAGAAACTGGCAAAGTGTGACAGTGTGAGACACCTTATTTGATTATTACAGTATTACAGAACATTATCCGCCTTACATTAAATTGCAATTCAAGACTACTATGTTGAAATAAGTAGATTAATAGAAATTTCTCAATTTTATTATTGGAAAATTTTGTTTCTCTTAAAGCTACAGTGGACACAAAAAATGATTTTTTCCAATTATTGATCTATATGTCTAAAACTTTGTGTGCTTGTATTATTGTATATGTACTATATCTAAAGCATTAAAAAATGGTGCAAAAACAATGATTACTTTTTTGAAATGAAAAATTAAAAAAAATTTAACAAAATTTCAAAATGCTCCATGAGTCACACTTTTTTTTTTTTCAAACTTTGAATTTCCACTTAATTTCCTATAATTAGGCATGATTTAAATAAATCTATGCATTACATGCAATATTTTATGTTATAGTTTATAAAAGATGGCTTAAAAATGAAAATTTATATGCATTTTCAGCTAAAAACATTATTTAATTTGAGAAAATTTATGCAACGGGTTAAATAATATATATTTTACAAAAGGCGTCTGTTTTTTTATTTGTAGAACTGTGATAGGAAAGGAAAACAAGATCACGTGCAGTGAAATTAAATTAAGTAGTCCTGCTTTTGTGAAAAATGCGAAGTATTTAACGTAATGAGTAAAAATATCTTATTTTTCACTTATTCACATCTTATACAATACTAGCTGCCAGGGCAGCTATATTAGCTTCCTGCGGCATGTTGATGCATAAGTCCCCACCTCTCTAACTATTACCTCATTCTGAAGTTATATTATTTGATATAATTTAATGTTCATTCGATTTCAAGACATACCACGCACGTGGCCCGGCGTATCACGGGCACTTCGTGCCCTGAAAGTAGTGAGAAAAAATTTTAAAGAAACTACTCCCCGCCAAGGCGGCTCGCTTACAGGCGCTTCACGCCTTTACTTTTTTCCTATATAAAAAAAATCATTCGAATTATTGAGATTCTTCACGCCTTCAAGATGGTGAGGAAAGTTTCAGTAAGTTCAGCTCGCTCAAAGGAAAAAAGCAGACATAGATACTCAGTTTTTAATATAAGTAGATGGCTCTTCAACAAATAAATGTTTCAAAATATTACCAGTAGCTAGCGATAAAAATTCTACGTAAGTGGCCCGCTTATGAGTTTCGTGTTTGATTTAGTTAAGCCTTCATTCAAAATTCTCATTATCATTGTTATTACTGTTTCATAGCAACGACGGTTTGCAAGAATGGATTTCATATTTAATCATTTATTAGGCTTAATCGCTTTAAACTTGACTACTTATTAATTGATATCTTCGCTAATTAAAATCGTATAATTATATCAATTAAAACTAATGAAGCCTGAAAAATTACCTATCTATCGGGACCTGGTTCGACTTTCAGGTCATTGGCGTTCAGGAGAAAGAAGCGTGACATAGAAAAAAAGATAGTTAGAAAGATAGAAAGAAAGATAGTTAGAAAGATATTCAGTTTTTAATATAAGTAGATTTTGACTTAAAAAAATTTAAAGTCAGTAATTTATTAAACGTCCTTAGGAGAATTGAAAAAAAAGTGCGCTTAAAGCACACTTGAATATCAATTTGTTTTTTGACATAATTGACATTATATCAGAGTCTTTTCACACACCACCATGAAATTAGGAAAACAAAAGGCGAACGAAATTTAATTTAAACTAGCTGCCAGGGCAGCTAGATTAGCTTCCTGCGGCATGTTGGTGCATAACGTTCTCGCCTCCCTAACTTTTACCTCATTCTGATGTTATATTATTTGATATAATTTAAGGTTCATAATATTTCAAGACATACCACGCACGTGGATCGGCGTTGCACGGGCTTTTCGTGCCTTGAAATTAGTGAGGAAAATTTCAAGAAACTACTCCCCGCCAAGGCGGCTCGCTAACAGGCGCTTCACGCCTTTACTTTGTTCCTACATAAAAAAAATTATTCGAATTATTGAGATGCTGCACAGGCACTTCGCGCCTTCAAGATGGTGAGGAAAGTTTCAGTAAGTTCAGCTCGCTCAAAGGAAAAAAAGCAGTCATAGATACTCAGTTTTTAATATAAGTAGATGACTTTTCAACAAATGAATGTTTCAAAATATTACAAGTAGCTAGCAATGAAAATACTACGCAAGCGGCCCGCTTTATGAGTTTCGTGTTTGATTTAGTTAAGCCTTCATTCAAAATTCTCATTACCATTGTTATTACTGTTTCATAGCAACTACGTGTTGCAACAAAGGATTTCATATTTAATCATTTATTAGGCTTAATCACTTTAAATTTGACTACTTATTAATTGATATCTTCGCTAATTAAAATCGTATAATTATATAAATTGAAACTAATGAAGCCTGAAAAATTACCTATCTATCGGTACCTGGTTCGACTTTCAGTTCATTGGCGTTTAGGGGAAAGAAGCGTGACATAGAAAGAAAGATAGTTAGAAAAAAAGAAAGATACTCAGTTTTTAATATAAGTAGACTAGCTGCCAGGGCAGCTAGATTAGCTTCCTGCGGCATGTTGATGCATAACGTCCCCCCTCTCTAACTTTTACCTCATTCTGAAATTATATTATTTGATATAATTTAATGTTCGTTCGATTTCAAGACATACCACGCACGTGGCCCGGCGTTGCACGGGCACTTCGTGCCCTGAAATTAGTGAGAAAAAAATTTAAAGAAACTACTCCACGCCAAGGCGGCTTAATTACAGGCGCTTCACGCCTTTACTTTTTTCCTATATAAAAAAATCATTCGAATTATTGAGATGCTTCACGTCTTCAAGATGGTGAGGAAAGTTTCAGTAAGTTCAGCTCGCTCAAAGGAAAAAAGCAGACATAGATACTCAGTTTTTAATATAAGTAGATGGCTCTTCAACAAATAAATGTTTCAAAATATTACCAGTAGCTAGCTATAAAAATTCTACGTAAGTGGCCCGCTTATGAGTTTCGTGTTTGATTTAGTTAAGCCTTCATTCAAAATTCTCATTATCATTGTTATTACTGTTTCATAGCAACGACGGTTTGCAAGAATGGATTTCATATTTAATCATTTATTAGGCTTAATCGCTTTAAACTTGACTACTTATTAATTGATATCTTCGCTAATTAAAATCGTATAATTATATCAATTGAAACTAATGAAGCCTGAAAAATTACCTATCTATCGGTACCTGGTTCGACTTTCAGGTCATTGGCGTTCAGGAGAAAGAAGCGTGACATAGAAAAAAAGATAGTTAGAAAGATAGAAAGAAAGATAGTTAGAAAGAAAGATAGTTAGAAAGAAAGATAGAAAGATACTCAGTTTTTAATATAAGTAGATACTTACAAACGGATAAGTACACTTTCAATTACTGGATTGTGTAAAGGTTTCATTTTTGCTCTCAGAATTTTTGGAAAAGTTTTGTTTTCATAATTTTGAATTTTAATAACTGGTGCTGATAATCGAGATTAATATCAATATAATTTTGTATTTTAATTTTTCGTACTCTTATTAGCTTGTGTTCAACTAGTATCTACCGGTTCACCGGTTGGTTGATTGATGACGTCAGCGGTTCTTGCGGGGACTGCCCGTAATGGTGGTCCGTCATTTAGGGTGTATAGGGGGTTACGATTGATCCCCCCTGAAAAAACTCGAAATGACGGGCCTGACGTAATGTCTTTTCATTTACCTGAGGTTAACATATTAGAACGCACGCGGTTAGTTACCGGTTCTACCGGTGCAACCGGTAGCTGTATTCGAACACAACTTTACATTATTTTTTTAACGCAGCTTAAAGTTTTCTTATAAATAAATAACTTTTTTATAATAAGACATTTTTTAATCGCACATTAAGACAAGAAGTTCTGTCAAGAACTAAACGAGCCTACTTTCCCGTACATCGACATCGGCATTCTAGCATCTGATCATTATTCTCTTGATTATCTAAGACTAAAAATTATGTCAAACATACCTTTTTAGCACTTGAAGCTGATTTCTAAAAGCAAAATATACCCCTCTCATCAGATGAAATAGACACATAAAAAGTAAATAAATGAATAAATAAAGCTTTGTCGCACCTTTTAAAGAATGTAACTGTTACAGTTCTTCCGTAGAAAAATTCCTCAATTGTTTTCAAAAAAAAATTAAAAGTACAAAGTACATCAAAACACATTTTATCAAAGAAAGAAAAAAAATAAAGAAAAAAAAAAGAAAAAAAAACTCGTCCGTTGATAAAATGTCTCGAATTTCACTTTTAATCCGTTGCCAGTTGTTAAATATAAATAAAGAATAAAATGCCCTCGTGAATGAAACATTTTTGTTACAAAAAAAATCGTCTGCCAAAAATAATAATAATAATAATAATAATAATAATAATAAATTCAATAAAACAAATGAATAAATAAACAAAAAATCGTCTGCACAGTCAGTCATTTTTTTTTTTCGGACTGTTTACTCAAAAGTTATTAGGGGTGACAGCTTGCTTGAGCGGTTCAATGTTGAACGAAAAATTGTTCAAATCGGAAATGTAAATATGGGAATGAAGTATCCTTGAAAAGTTCTTTCCAACAAAAAAAAGTTTGTTCAAATCGGACTGTTCATTAAAAAGTTAGTATCGCGGGACCGGTTATTTGAACGGCTCAAAGTTGAACCAAAAATTGTTCAAATCAAAAAATCAAATATGGGAATGAGCTGTACTCGCCGAGATCTTTCCAACAAAAAAAAGTTTGTCCAAATCGGAATGTTCATTTAAAAGTTATTAGGGGGGGACAGACAGACAGACAGACAGACCGACCGACCGACGCACAAATTCCCCATCTCAATACCCTACTTTTAAATTTTTACTTTTTCGATATTTATTTCATTTTTTTGTTTCTTTTTGACTTTTTTTTACTTGGCGATATTTTTTGAACTTGGCGATATTATTTGGACTTGGCGACATTTTTTAGATGCATTAAGCCAATTTTAATGCTTTTTTCGTCTCTTTTATTTTTAACGGGAAAGTAGGCTAAAAAAGGTGTGCTGATTATGAGTATTTCAAATTCCTTCATCTTAAACTCTGCAAATGTTTACACAGCGCAAACTTACTTCTTGTGAATAAAAGGAAAAAAGACTAGAATAATAACTTCGGCTCAACAACTACAAAACTATGTCCAAGTTTCAAACTGTGTTCATGATATTTTAAAAACAAAATCTTACCGTGAATGTTAGAACTCTAATAAATCGGGTAAAAATCTAGCAATACATAATATCCTATTTTACTTTGATTCATAAAACAATCCTTTTCAATCCTTCCTATATAATATCTCCACCAGAAATATGAAAACATTTGACATCGCATTTTATGTTTCATGCTGAATAAGATTTCACTTCAAAAACACGTTTTTCTCTTTGCATCGCATCACGCCAAAATTTGTTTCCTATTGAAATTCGCAAAATCATTTTTCTGAAATAAAGAAATAATCTTTTACTTATTTCTATTTTGTAAATACATTTTTTTCAAAAATTGAATGCTGTTTTTTGTTGTTATTGTATTGTGGCAGCTAGACTGGCAATTAAGGGTGTGGGCTGCTTTTCTTTTCCAACTGTACCATAATTTGGCGTAAAGTCCGATTTTCACAGTATACACATTTCATAAGGACCGTTTAAAGAGTAAGACAGCACAACAACACAAACACACAAAAGAAATACAAGGGCAGTAGAGAGAAACTACATCCATGCTCAAACCGGGATTCGAACCCAGAACCTCCCCATTCGGATCAGACTTCTCAGACCACTAGACAAGATAGCCGGTTGATTACTGTTTAATGAAGGAAGTGGGGATTCTCAAGTCAGAAATAAAATTACAACGCTTAACGGCACATTAAGCTCTTTTGTATTCTTATTCTAAAAATAGAATTTTCTTAGAGAAAGAGGCAGTTTTTTCTTTATGTATTTTTTTCTTTTAATTGAGTTCAAAATGAGAACTAAACTCTTGCGCGAAACCAGCGTTTACAAGATAGGGCCAAAAATATACTTCCGCTGCTCGGCATTTCGTTAAACGGTGTATTGGAGCCCCTGTATTCTGAGGGTCAAAACGGGTTAAGTGAACATTCGGAGTACAATAATTAGTCAGTAAAACACAGGTAGTAATAGTTGAACTAATTGTTTCATTAGCAAGCTGAGTTTTTCACAGCTTATTGACATTTTAAGCAATATTTAAACTAGTTTTTGTTCAGCAGTATTCTTTTAGTTCAAAGTGTATAAGTCTGGCCGAAATTAGTGGCACTGAACCGCGTCTTTTTTTTAGAAACATTCATTTTCGTCAAAGGGCGATAGACAGAGAAAAATTGAAGACGGCAGTTCGCAAGTGCTGTACTGGTTCTTGAGCTTAAATATGTCACCATACAGATCTTGACTATGCCACAATGTTTAAGAAATTCGTTAAAGGGGCAGTAGCGTACATAGATTTAGGTGCACACCCCTCAAAATTTTTATGGGCCGGTCCCCTAAAAGATAATTATATTTGTACCTATGGAAATATATATTCTCAGTGGTACTCATAGTGCTATTTTTCCGGATCGTGCTCCCTCAAACCTGCTGTCCCACTCCGGGGGGGGGGGCTGCAGGGGTGCCACTTAACCCTTCATGTCCCAAATTAATTTATCAAATTTTGAAAATCAGCAGTGTCTAAGGCCCCCTACGCCTTAGGACCCCTAAGAAAACTGTTTCCAATTGCAGTTACCATCTGTCGGACTCTCAGCGAAGTACAAAGAGTTGCACTTAAAAGGTTCAGCATGATTCAATACATATAGGATTCATAATACTAAATTAACATAAACGGGACTTCTGAGTCCCTTAGCGACATAAAGGGTTAAACCACTTCAAAAGGATGATGGGTTACGCTATGTGCGCAAGATGTGTGAATGAAGCTCAATATGATCTAGCTGACGTAATAGCGAGATCATTAAAAATCAAGTTTCTTAGAATAAAACTACTTTTGATGATTGAGTAAAAATGTTATTGAGGCGGTTATTGGCAACATGAGGTAGTATGATTTAATTCATATAAGACAATTAGGTGGGCAAAAAGTCTACGATTACGTTCCTGCTTCTGTCGTAAATAGTGATAATCAACTATCACTTTGCAATCCTTTTTTATGTAATATATTTTTGCCTTTCATATTTTTTTAAACATTCATGTTTTCTTATTAAATATTTTTTGGAGTGCTCATTTATCATTTAAAAAATGTTTAAAACATTTTAAAGATAATAGCATTTTTTGTCGTTCAACAGTTTGCATGTATTATTGATGCTCTAATTGAGTCTAGAAAATTTATATTTTTATGCACATACCTTGACCAACATGAACACGGAGCGGCTGCATAAAATTGAATAAAGCCATGATGAATTTAATTCAACAAGTACTCTATGCAATGTAACCTGAAAAACCATATTGCTTATATAAAGAAAATTGCCATAAAGAAAATTGCTTAAATAATTTTTCTTCCCTAAATAACGTTAATAATTAACCGCACGAATGTCTTACAAGCATAATTCCTAACCCATTATTATGCAGTTTTAACAACTGAAAGCTGAAAATATTCATTTGAATGTTCCCAAATTATTTCAAATGCTTCGTCTGAAAAGCTTGACTTTTTCTCTTTTCAATTCACAAATGCTAAATTTTCAATTAACTTAATGATGTAGAAAGCGTGAGAAATTCGTTTACAAACTCTTTCCATTAGTAGAAATACCTTTCTTCAAATGATTAACTCACTAAAGATGTTTCTATGATTGTGGAAAGCATACATTCTTCTTTCATTTCGTTAACTTTTGAATAGGTTAATCACAAGAATGTCACCAATTAACGGTTTCAAATTCCATTATTAATTTAATGAGATAAAATAAACTAATATTTTCATGTTATATTCTGTCATCATGTAGTTAGCTTTGAGGTGGTAATTATTTTTAAGATATTGATTTGTTTTAAATGAAATAGTTAACAAGTTTTAAATTTCTGCATATGTTGTTTTAAATATGTGAAAATGCTAGATATTATGAATATTATATGCATTGAAGGTCCATTGGTGCTTCAACGTCATTTTGGTACTACTCTTATAGGTATTTTTTATTTCAGCATTAAATACGTTTTAGTTTAAGGGAAGTCGGTACCCAATAGCACAGGCTTTTACACTAACACCACTTCAATGTACCTTTTCTAAAAAACTACTGGTCCAATCTCCCTAAAATTTTTTACACTACTTCAGAATAAGTGTAGAATTATTTTAAGGTTAAGTTTTTCATGAAAAATTAAATAGAATATTGTTTAAAAAATAATTTCAATGGTGCTCATTTGCTGAAATTACACTAAATTCGCAGTTTTTCGATGTACCTTTTTATAAAAAGTACTTTAAGTATCACATTGAAACTTATAACACACTTATAAAACATATGTGACATCAATCTGAGGTTAAGCTTTTGGAAAAATATATTTCCCAACAAAAAATATAATGCAATTAAAATATCTCTCCGAAAGTCACGAAAATATCGGTAAATATCCTCAGATTTGCAGATTTTAAAAATTATTTTCACATTAAACTAAAACACTCTTGACCTCAGATTAATCCTTTGGATGGGTACAATATTTCAGAAAAAAAAATAAATAAAAAAATGCAACAGTTTTTCAGAAAAGGTACATCGAACTTTTAAAACAGACATTCCGAGAAAAATGCATTTTAAGAAAAAAATAGTACTCGCAGAATAAATGCTAGCCCCAAATGTCTTTTTTAAAACTATATTATGCTGCTAATAGGTTATCTTTGCTGTTGTAATTATTAAAATTTCTTTTTCTTTTTTAAATTTGTTACAGGCAAGTAAATTGTATTTTAATGAAGCGTTTCTCGTTGAGCTATATTATTCTCCGATTTTCGAATAAACTGATTTGAGTGTATAACATCTTGAAAAGCTGTAGTTTTACAATATTACTAGCCTTAAATCATTCAGTACTATTCCAGATTCTATAAAAAATAAATAAATAAGTACATTGACTCTTCAATACAACAGCAAAGGTACTTTAAACTTTGAACTAATATCATCGAAAACTGACTTTCAAAAAAACTTACCTTATTCTCATTAGTACATACCAGACTGGTATGCAGGTTTTTTCGAACCATTCTGCTGTTCTTCCACTTCTCTCCTTCTTTTAAATCTTCTTTCTACTCTTTTCTCCTTTGTTTGTTGCAAAAAGGCATACTTCGCTTTGGCCAGACGCTCCTCGTCAAGTCGCTTCATTGCGCGTTTCATAAAAAATCCTGGTTCAATGTCTAGCTCTTGCAATACCTTTAATTTTGCTATGTTACCTACATTGAAACAAGCAACAGCATCATGTGTTCCGAAGGAAAGGGTTTTTAGTTGTACAAATGTAGATTTGGGTACTCTAGACCAAATGACATTATTTATGCTCTCATTTGGGTTTTGGGTCTTCCCATGCAAGCATTTTTTTAAAAGCTCAGGGTGAGCTAGGGCTCGAAAAATGGGTCTCATCTCTTCGACAACAGCCACAGGAAGACTATGTTGATGTTTGAAGCTTTCTTTCTTTGCGACAGCTCGCTGGTACCCACACCACGATTGTTCTCCCTCAGGGCAAAACCCGTGTTGTGAAGTTTACAAATACCTTTGTGCTAAAGATGTACAGAAAATAAACAACGTTACAATGCACAAATGAGCAGGGATACTGCAGACACGTGTTTCGG
>JAXGGA010019761.1:0-19469 GCA_038373865.1 Uloborus plumipes
CCTATTCACCTGACCTGGCCCTCACATGACTGCTTCTTGTTCCCTAAGCTGAAAGAAGTCCTTGAAAGGCAAAGGTTTACTTCAAATATGGAGGTGATAAACTTTGTAACTAGCTTACATGAAGAAAAAGACTTATCATTTTAATTGATTGGATAAAAAGGATGGGAGCATTATTGGACTTACAAGGAGGGTTGACTTACTTTGCGTGTGGACTTACAAATAGCTTTGAAAGTAACAATCAATTTGGAGACTAAACATTTTTTTCTTTAGGTCGCAAACTTTTCAGAAAGCCTTCATACACAGCGATGATAACCAGTTTAGAACGGAAGTCCTTTCGTTTCATGAAATTCATGTCAAGATGCAGTGATATTTTTACATAAAAAGACAATAACAATGAGGAAAAAAGGAGAATAATAATACAGAATAGGAGAATAATAATACAAAATAAACAGAAAAATTTAACGAAAATTAAAGTGAAATAACACAATTGTCTTTAAGGTACACGATTTCCAAAGGATTAAGCAATATATATTAAGTAGTTCCTTAAAACCGCAAAATTAAAGAGGAACAAAAATGATAGCTTTTCAGCAATGTGGATTTTTTCACCAAGTTTATACGTTCCACACAACCATAATACCCCTCAAAATCAAACTCAAGTTTCAGTAAATAGGCGTGCGTAGAACATACGTTACGACTGTATTCAATCGACGTTGAATTAAATCAAGCATATATTTTATAACAGCAGTAAGTTAAAATAATAAAATAACACTTTTTGAACATCCATACAATAAAATATTTCGAATATAGACTAAAAGGCATATTTCAGTCAAAATTAGTTTTTAAAATACGAATTTATTTCACTCACCTTTTTATTCCGCCATCATTCAAAAATGTAAACAAATGATTGCAGTTGCCACCGTTTCAGTAACAAACTTTAAACAGAGATCCACGTAAACGGTTCCTCCGCGTTACGGAGGCAGAGGCAGAAGAGAAAAGGAAGACATGCACTTCAAAAACAAAAAATGCATTTGTTGCAAAAATGCAACTCATCATCGATTTCGGCCACGGTTTTGAGGATAGGATGTATCTTTTTTACGGCATGTGTATACTATAAAGTCGGTTTTCACACCAAATCACGGCACAGCAGTTGGAATACAGGGGTGATTGTGAGTTCATGAAAAAATACCTGAAAGTTTTGAAGAGAAGTGTGTGGGAGGGGGGGGGGTGCTGTTTTCAAAAACCAAGGCTCCTACTATTTAAGCACACCTAATTATATAATTATACATATTTAATTTTTACTTGTCTTTCATAAGGCCCCTATATATACGAGCCGGCGCATCAAGATTAAGTTTCACCACTTTGGATCCAGCACGTGTTTGTGTGTTTGAGTGGTTGTCTTTTCTGGCCAGTAATCGCGTTTTGGTAATTTTTCACTGTGAGCAATTATTAGCGGCACGTGGATTTGGCAAAGCTTAGTAATGTGCCAAAACTTTTTTCCGGTAACCCTACTCCACAACAATGAAAATTGAAAGTAAAAGTTAAGGAATTGGATCCAAAGTGGTGAAACTTAATCTTGATGCGTCGGCCTGTCTATATAGCGGCTCTAGTCTTTCATAAACAAACAAGACACATTTCAACATTCGAATAGTTTCTAGTCAAAAACAATAGAATGGCATCTTAACATTTTTGTTCGATGGATATCGGATATTATTAGTAACTAGCTGCCCTGACAGCTAGATTAGCTTCCTGCGACATGTTGATGCCACAGAGTTAAGATACATAGAGAGAGTGTGTGGTAACCTTTCCGCCGCCAGAAACTACCTGGCTTTAACCACGTGATCTACAACCACCGCAGCGGATCATAACACGCACTTCTATGGAGATGAACTGTTGTTTTGAGATAAAATGGTTTCTAAATGTTGTGCATTTGGATGCAAAGAAAAATCGGTCAAGGGAGGACCAATAACATTCCATAGGTAAGTTTAGTCTGTAATAATATCTCAGTTATTTTCAAAACTCTTGCTTTAATTGTTAAAAATAGAGTTAGAAAGATTTTTATCACTTTTTTGGCGAGTAACATTTTATTAACAAAATTAACAATTTTAGTTGAACGTTTTCGCTTTCTATCTTTGATCACACAGAATGAAAAGAAATCTATATCTTCACCGATAGTGTAAATCTGTGACTTTAATAAGTTCTATTTCAACAAATTAATGTTTTTGCTTAGTTTGTGGGGAATGTAAAGCCTTGATTTAAATGCCATTAAATTACCATTTAAACATTTTATTCAATTAGAAGTATTTGCCCTTTCTTTCTGGAAAAAGTTACAGCAAAAGTGAAATACTCTATTTTTCGTAATTCGACCTTTTTGCACTATTCATCTGTCGGTACGACCTTATACCGCACAAGCAGAATGAAAGGGCATGTCTCAAAAATTGCATTTTTAAAAAATCACCTCTCCTACTTATGATGTTTTTTTATTCATTCTCTACTGAACTATGTGTAACTAATTATCAATTGCTTGTACATACGTAAAGCAACTGTTTTTTTTAAAGATTATTTCTCGCAATTTCAGGCGGAGTGGGGGGGGGGGTCTCAGATAGTTTTCCAACAGCTTAGCAGGATATTTTGTTCCTGTAAAGAAGTTTCAGTGAAGATTAAAGTTATTTAATTTTGGCCTTTTTAGTTACTTATTGATTGATGGTTGAAAAAGTTATGATTTTTTTTGAACAAATTGTACTAAAAGCTAGAGAATTCTAGTTTCTAAGAGAGGGCTTGAGCCCCCCCCCCCACCTCCCCCCATATGGGGGATAGTGCCTACCACCTGATGAAAGTTTAGCCAATTTTAGTATTTATTACTGACCGAGAGAGGATTTAAAAACTATTTTGAGAAGTGTCCCTTTCTCGTGGGATATCGTTATGAATATTACATACAAATTAATATTCCAAATATAGATTTTAAGGACTAATATTTGAGCAATTTTTTTCTTTTTGAAGTACATGTTCATTAAGGATTTTAATGAAAGTGGTACATTTTGCGAAGATTGAAAGGTAAATAGATGCTTGTGTTAAAATAAAAACACCTTTTGACAAATGTACGTATAAGATCCGTCAGAATTTTTATCTCTGTGTGTGTGGGGGGGGGGGGGAGAGTTCCGGAATGTTGCCTGTTTTCAAACAGTAATGCATATCACCCTGGATTTTTGATAAATGTTGCTCTTTTTAAATATCGCTCAAAGCCTTCAAAGTTTAAGTCTTGAAATCGCTTTTTTGAAACTATACTTGGTGCATTCCCCCCCCCCGCCCCTCCCCCAAAAAAAAGAAAACAAAAACTTTTGAAACCTAATTTGAAACAAGTAGAAAATTCTATTTTTCAATTTCGTGCCATGGATTGTTTGTCGGAGATGGAACTTGCAAGCAGCAAACAAACAAATGTCTCGCGAAGCGATTAGAATGATCGAGCGAACGAAAAGCGCAAGGAAGCATTTGCCTACCAACAGCTTGCAAATGATCGCCAAAAATTTTAACGCGCCAGATCGTCAGAGAGAAAGAGAGGATTTCGTTGTAGATCACGTGATATATCTTAGCGCTATTGACATCCACTGTTTCATCGGGAGATGCGCGGTCTATTCATTTTTAGTCTGTGGTTGATGCATCATGTCCTACCGCCACCCAACTTTTACCTCATTCTGATTTGAGATTATTTGATATAATTCAATTTTCATAAGATTTTAAGACATACTACGCACGTGGCCCACTAATGCCCAAACAGCTAGCTGCGTGGCCAGGCGTTTCACGGGCGCTTCGCGCCTTTAAAGTAGTTAAGAATGTTTCAAAAAAATACTCGCCGCCAAGGCGGCTCGCTAACAGACGCTTCACGCTTTCACTTTTTTCCTGCATCAAAAAAATCATTCGAATTATTGAGATGCTTCGCGCCTTCAAAATGGTAAGGAAAGTTACAGCAAGTTCTACTCGCTCAAGGAAAAGAAGCAGACATAGATACTGAGTTTTTAATATAAGTAGATGGCATTTCAACAAATGAATATTACAAGTAGCTAGCGATAAAAATACTACGTAAGTGACCCGCTTATGAGTTTCGTGTTTGATTTAGTTAAGCCTTCATTCAAAATTCTCATTCTCATTATTATTACTGTTTCATAGCAACCACGTTTTGCAGCAATGGATTTCATATTTAATCAATTATTAGGCTTCATCGCTTTAAATTTGACTACTTATTAATTGATATCTTCGCTAATTAAAATCGTATAATTATATAAATTGAAACTAATGAAGGCTGAAAAATTACCTGTCTATCGGTACCTGGTTCGACTTTCAGTTCATTGGCGTTCAGGAGAAATAAGCGTGACATAGATAGAAAGATAGTAAGAAATATACTCAGTTTTTAATATAAGTAGATTATCGGAAAATCACCGAAAATTCGAAAATAAACAAAAAATACCGAAGGTGGGAAGACAGAAGCATAATTAAAAATATTTTATTTCCGGTATTTTCGACCATGAAAATACCAGAATCGGTCATGAAAATACCGGAACACAATCACCCCTGGTTGGAAAACTGAAATAGCGCATCTCAAATCGCTATTAGTTCTTTTTAGCAGGGTGAGCGGTAATTAAGCTTTGTTTTAATCGAAATGAGTATTTCAATTAATTTCTTTAATTCTTTTCATGGGGGGGGGGGGGATTTTAATTTTTTTTCTGTAATTGTAGTGCGCATTTTAATTCAATTCTTTTAATACGAGAGCGAGATTCCTTAATTTAATGAAATTCAGTTTTCTTGAGGGAGGAATATTTGCATTTTTCGAGTTAAATATATAATTTAATAAAATTTCATTTCTGTGTTAGGACACCGAGAGGGGGGATTCAAAAGACATATATTATACTTTTATTACATATATACCTATGATAGAGGGGTGCCCGGGAGAGGACGGGTCACGGCGCCGATTGCACCATAAAAATTTTAAAGGGATAATTATAGAGTTATGATCTTTATTCGAGGGGTGGGGGAGGTGACTGCCCACACCTCATTAATTAGGGGGGGAGGGGCGCTATTAGTCTTGGGCCTGGAGCCTTGTATAAATCTTCACATTTTTTTTTTTTTTTTTGTTTAATCTTAGGAAAAAGAGCAAAATTATGGAAGCACCAGCTGCCAGATCAAAGAAACCAGAATAACGAAAGCGCGCATTTCCTTTAATTAAATTGCCTATGATATTGCCATCACTCAATTATATAAATAAATATTCCGGGTACTGAAAGCCTTTGCAAATACAAAGGTACACACGATTGCTTAAAATGAATAGGAATGACTACGATTAATTTATTTTTTTCTTTTGAGCAAAAACAAAAATTGCCGTTTGTTTTCTCTTTGGCCCCCAGACGTCGTGCAGTCCCTTTTTCAGATTGGTCTCGAAGTCTGCAGCAGGCGTCCCGCTGCTACACCTCACGGGACGTCTACTGGCCCCTGTTCCTTCACCACCAACCGTTCATACCTGCTCTAGTGTACTTACGCAGAGTAGTTTTGGGCGTTTTTACTATGACGTAGTTCTGGTGTTCACAGGATTTTGCCCTATATCAGTTTTCCTTAAAAACAGTTTTATTTTTTTATTGAAGCTTGAAATCTAATAGAGTAGTCTCAAAAACCTGGTCAAATCCAGAAAACTCGGCCTAACTCTGGAAGGATAAATAAATCTCTCTAATTCCCGAAAACCTACATTTCTACTTATTCAATCACTTTCCGGTTCACATCAGGCAAGCGTTTAGGATTACTATATGCCGTTTTATAATGCTTTAGACATGCGCGCTCGTTCTGAGCAAAAATAATATTTTCGACCAAAAATAATTCATTGTTCATTATAATGAACAAAATAATCAATTTTCCATCACCAGAAATTTGAATGAAATAATTTTATTTACAGTACCAAAAAGGAAGTACATAGAACAAATAAAAAAGAAAACACAGTATAAAACAGCATAACAATTCACCACAATTACTGAGAGTTAAAAATTTGATTACATAGAAAAACGTACAAATATAAAACAACATAGCACCACAGTCACTGAGTATCAAAATTTGACAAAATAGAAAAACGTATAAGTATAAAATAACATAGCACCACAGTCACTGAGTTATCAAAATTTGACAAAATAGAAAAACCGTACATAAAGAGTTTAATGCATTGTAATCAAAGAGAATTTAATCGTAACTATCGATTAAAAGCAACACATCCCGATATTTCAAGTTAAATAACTAAACACTATTACGAATACTTAAGCAGAAATTTTAGAAAAACATTATGATTTAAGCAAAAATGAGTTTAAAAAAAAGTCATCTTCGGCTTATTTGTGCTGCATAGTGGATGAAGTGTTTTTTGCTTAGTTTAAAATTTCAAGGTTTTATGATTAAACTCTTTTTGAACATCACCTTCCACAGAAACACAGTAGACAGAAACATAATGAATAAAATTTCATTTGGGAATTTCACATAATGAATAAATCTTCACATGATAAATAAAATTTCTCTTGAAAGTATTGAGTAAGGGTTCTCAACCTGAAGAGCTCCTTTCCTCCTCCAAAAGGACAAAAAGAATTTCAAGAGAGGCATGAATGTTCAAAAAAATAAAATACCAAATTAAAGCTAACTCTAATTTTCTCGTTTTTGTGGTTGAACCAATATTTGTCAGTTGACTTCGTATCAGTGTTCAATGAGGGGAGCAGAGGCTGAAAGGTTGAGAACCCCCGAGATAAAACATGAACAGGAAAAAGGATTTTTGAATCTAATATATTTAAGTTTTTTTTTAAACATTTATATTTTCTTTAACTTTCAATAGCTGTCAAATACTAAACAATATGAATGAAGACAGCAACTGACGACCCCCCGTGCAAGAAACAATAGCTCCATATTTTAAAAATTTACAGGGAATCAAAAAATATTTTAAAAATGAATTTTAAAAGCCTTTTTTATCTTTAAATTTAACCGCATTTAAAGACCATTATGAGACATATGTGTTCCTTAAATTCCAGTTTCTTTTATAAACTTTCGAATACAAGTAATTTATACATTTTTTCCTCGTGTTATTGAGACATTATAATCCTAGTATTAGCAAAATTAAATAAATAAATAAACATTAAAATAAAATTGCTCCAAAATTATACTTTTTTTTTTTTTTTTTTTTGAAAACGCCATAAACTTTGATATTATACTCTTCACAGCTCTTGGCTCTCAAAGAGTTAATATTGAGTTAGAGTTAGCCTCTCTGTACTGAATTCGAATGACATTTTAATAAAAGATACTTTGCCTTTTTTGTAGTTGATTGTTATGTATTGCAATGTAACCAAAGTCTTACTCTTGCTCCAAATGCATGTAATAATTCAAATTCAATTTAGATTTTTTAGTAATAATGTAAATAACATTTATAGATAGGACAGATCTAATCAAAAAACAGAGCGAGTCTTGTAATAAATAATACTCCCCCCCCCCCTTTTTTTTAGCCTACTTTCCCGTTAAAAATAAGAGATAGCCGAAAAAAGCATTAAAAGTGGCTTAATGCATCTAAAAAATATCGCCCAGACCAAAAAAAAGTCAAAAAGAAATAAAGAAAAATAAATATTGAAAAATTAAAAATTGGAAAGTAGGGTATCGAGATGGGGAATTTGTGTGTCTGTCAGTCTGTCTGTCCCCCCCCCCCCAATAACTTTTGAATGAACATTCCGATTTGAACAAACTTTTTTTTGTTGGAAAGATCTCGGCGAGTACAGATCATTCCGATATTTTATTTTTCGATTTGAACAATTTTTGGTTCAACTTTGAACCGTTCAAATAACCTGTCCCGTGATGCTAACTTTTTAGTGTACAGACCGATTTGAACAAACTTTTTTTTTGTTCGAAAGATCTTATCAAGCATACTTCATTCCCGTATTTAAATTTCCGATTTAAATATTTTTTCGTTTAACATTGAACCGTTCAAACACGCTGTCACCCCTAATAACTTTTGAGTGAACAGTCCGATTTAAACATTTTTTTTTTTTCGAAGGATCTCAGCAAGGACACTTCATTACCGTATTTAAATTTTCATTTTTAACATTTTTTCGTTCAACATTGAACCGTTCAAGCAACCTTTCCCCACCTAATAACTTTGAACTGAATCATCCGAATAGAATAAACTTTTTTTTGTTTGAAAGATCTCGGAGAGGCTCATGCCTATATTTCGCTTTTGATTTGAACTAGTTAGTTTTCGTTCAATGTTGAACCGTTCAGAAAAAAAATAAATAAATAAATAAAAAATAACATTAGCGCCGACGTGGAAATTTAAGTTAAATGTTGATCCTGAACTTAAAGTCGGATTTCCTTCAAACTAACTTTGTAAGAAAATGGTTTTAATAATGTGTGTAAAGTACTTTTCTGAATTATCTTCTGTGAGGACTCTGATTCTGACTTCGACTCCGCAAACATGGCAGAAATGCAGTCTCAGAAAAAAATGACTGACTGTGCAGACGATTTTTTGTTTATTTATTTATTTGTTTTATTTTGTGTATTATTATTATCATTTTTCTTTTTTTTGGCAGACGATTTTTTTTCTAACAAAAATTTTTCACTCACGAGAGCATTTTATTTTTTATTTTTATTTAACAACTGGCAACGGATTAAAAATGAAATTCGAGACATTTTATGAACGAACGAGTTTTTTTTTTCTTTCTTCGATAAAATGTGTTTTGATGTTCTTTGTACTTTTATTATTATTACTATTTTTTTTTAAAACAATTGAGGAATTTTTCTATGGAAGAACTATAACAGTTAAATTCTTTAAAAGGTGCGACAAAACTTTATTCGTTTATTTACTTTTTACGTGTCTATTTCATCTGATGAGAGGGGTATATTTTGCTTTTAGAAATCAGCTTAAAGTGCTAAAAAGGAATGTTTGACATAATTTTCAGTCACAGATAATCAAGAAAATATTGACCAGATGCTAGAATGCCGATGTCGATGTACGGAAAAGTCGGCTCGTTTAGTTCTTGACAGAACTTCTTGTTTTAAGAACAGAATAGAAAGAAACTAGCGGTTGCTAATTCATCTAATACGGTGGTGCCCAACCTTTTTTTTTCCCTGATTGCCGTACTTCATATTAAGATGATTCATGTGGGCCAGCCACAGTACATATTAATTTTAAAAATATTAATGTATTTTCTGAAACTTCTGGAAGTGAGGGGTTTTTCTCCCCCTGGATGAGCCGCCTATGCCCCCAGTCTATGGTTTCTAGCGCATTGTGCATCGGATAAGTCGAACTACGGTTAAGACGAACTGATTTTAAATATCCCTTGGGATTTCGTTCAAACGAGGTTCGACTGTATCTGGTTCCCAATTGGTGTCATTGCTACTAGTCATGGTTTTCGATTGAGACAAAACAACGGACCACACGTGTCAGCTTTGCCGGCCGCATGTGGCCTACGACCATAGGTTGGGCACCACTGTGTTACACAATGAAGCGATTTACAGCGCCATCTGGAGTTTAACTGATCTGAGAGGGGAAAAAACGTTTAAAGACTTATTGAAATAAATTTTTAACAGTTCATTCACCGGTCGGAATACTCTGTAAGACATCGGCATAAAAGTAGCAGGGAGAATTTCTCCTCTGTACGTCATAGATGGTGTTACATGGGGGGAGGGGGGCGATTTCAGTGGCGTCATCTATGAAATAATGAACTACAAGAAAGATCGAAAACCTACATTTATGCCGGACATATCTTTATGGATGACACTTAAAAGTAACATTTTAAAAAAGCACTTTTCAAAGAGTTTAGTGTTTAGTTTCTTAAACTTTTCAATAAAAACACATTTGAAGGTTCTGGTCTCCAAGAAGATGTAGTAAAGGAACTTTGAAACAGGAATTATCAACCAGAAGATTTGTACAAAATCAGGAAGTTTCCAGCTATAGTGACGGCTATAAAAATTAATTTATAAATAAAAATAAATAATGAAACACAAAATAAATTAATAATATAAACTAAATAAATAATTTAAACTAAATAAATAATTTAAACTAAATAAATAATTTAAGCTAAATAAATAATAAACACATAAAATAATAAAATGGATAAATAATAAACGCTTGTAAATCATAAAAATAGTTAAATAACAAACAAAAAGGAAAAAAAAATAAACGAGGTTATTGAATTTGGCAAGGAGCTTTCCCTAGCAGCACAATCTCATCGGCCGATGATCGGCCATTCATCGAAACCCGATGAAATTCTCATCGGCGGATGATCGGATTCTGATGAGTTCTCATCGGGAATTGCTCCAATATGTCTCATCGGCCAAACAGAATCCGAGCAACAAAATCCGATGAGTTTTGCTCAAAATACGATGAGATTTGGAGCAATTTACGAGCAGTGCAGTCCCGTGCCGTTGAATTAAGGATCAATTTTGGATGAAAATACGATGTGATTTAGATCAATACGGGAGTAGTGCTGTTCCGTGGCGATGAATTTAGGATGAAAATACGATATGATTTAGATCAGTGGTTCTCAACCTTTTTACAGCTACCGCCCCCTACAGGATTGAAAATTTTTTTCAACGCCCCCTTTGAGAACTGGAGTAAAACTGGAAGAGAGCAAGCAGTTTTTTTGACCGGTTTTAATCTATAATTTTGCCCAAACAGATTGCTGGAAAATTACAATAAAGCAGAAAAACTGCTGCTTAATGGGTTTTTCTTTTTTATGTTATATAATTTTTGAAAATCAAGCATTTTTTTCCCTCTGAAAAGCTGTATCAGGACCATTAAATGAGTGAACCATTTTTAAGATAATTGAGAACAACACGGTTTGAAATAAAAATGCACCGTTTTTAACATTTTATTTGAAAACCGAAATATTTTTTAAAAATACACTACGTTCAAATGGTTCCTTGAACTGTCCGATTCCAATATTGTGCACAGTGTTGTTCTTATATACTTGCAACTACGCAATACACATTCCCTATTCGTCAAACGTACGGATATAGGATTTTACTGTGGAAGGGCAATAAGAAAGCCGGACTTTCTAATTTTCTCAGGAGTAGCAAAGACTTAAAACTATGACCTGTCACCTTTAAATATTATAAATCAAGTTATAAATAAAAAAACTGAACTAAGTTGAATTTACAAATTTTAAGATAAGTTAATTTTAAATAAATTCCTTTTGAGGTATTTATTGCTGGGAAGGTTAGATACTATAACAAAAGTTATAAATATACATTTGGCGACATCAGAGTAAAAATGTTGGTGAGATATTGGGGATATCCTCCCAAATTAGATTTGAAAACAGTCTTAAAAATGCATTTTCTTTAATCTTAGGTTTCGTGGTGTTGAGACTTAAGTTCAGATTCTGCATCAGGTGAAACATTTAAAATTGGTGCAATTTTAGGCAATTTTTGATAACGTTAACAAGGGAGAAAGAGGTCCCTCATAATGATTTTTCAAAATTGAAGTTATTTTAAGGCTAAATTTAACAATGTTTGGGAGTAAGAGCTATTTTTAGTGTTCTCTGAAATGGAAGTATAAAAAACGCAAATTTAAACTTTGTTTTATCGAAGTTGACTGAATGGTAAAGGTTCGGGAGTTTCTCCGGATTTTTTTTTCACACTGAACTCTGAAGAATACGATTGATAGCTACCTTTAGTGTTGCTAGGGGGGATGCTTTCCCGGCAGAAAAAATCTGTCAAGTCAATTGCCTCTCATCTAGACATTTTTAGAAACTGACCTCATAAAAATGCAATTTTAAGCTCTGTTTGGTCACGATTCTAGAAAAGGCGAGTAGTTCGAGATTCTCACCTTTCCTCGAAAATTTTTTCAAATGGACATCAATAACACACTTTTTGTCTATTTTAGGTAGTCGCTATTGAAAGGCGCACCCACCTCAAAAAACTTTTTTGAAATTCAAGTGTTATTGGCAAATTGTATGCTATCCTTCATGACATTAGGAGAAGGATTAGAGTTCAGGAGATAGCACCTGAAAATAGATATTAAAGCTATCCTGAGGCACTATAAAAGCGGAAGGTTTCCTGCCGCCTCCGCCCTAAACATGTCCTCACAAGCACATTTCAAAATATACCCACCGCCCCCTTACCGCCCAAAATATGTCCACCGTCCCCCTGCCGCCCAAAATATGTTCACCGCCCTTCATCATCTTCCCACAGCCCACCGGGGGGCGGTATCGCTCTCGTTGAGAACCACTGATTTAGATCAATATACGAGCAGTGTAGCTCGTGGCGATGAATTAAGGATCAATTTTGGATGAAAATGCGATGAGAGTTGGAACAATATACGAGCAGTGTAGTTCCGTGGCGATGAATTTTGGATCATTTTCTTTTTTTTTCTTTTAAATGGGGCTGCAGTAGAGGCACAACCTTTTGCAGACCTAATGCGATCCCCCAATTAAGCATCCATTCTTTCACGTAGCACCAGAATCGGCGGAATGCCATTAACACGAGAATTTTGACGCCCAGTTGCCGCCAGATGGAGGCACCTCTCGAAAATCCGCCGACTGGCCAACTCCAGGATCGAACCCGGGTTATCGGAGCGGAAAGCCGACGCTCTACCACCACGCCACAAAGTCGACGATTAATGAGACCAACACTGCATATTTAATAAAAACTTAAGATTGGGAAAATTTTCATCCGAAAATTTGATCATTACGACCTCTTTCCGATGAAATCTGTGGCTTGGCATATTTTCATCGGGAAATTTGATCGGAAGTATATAGTGTTCCGATGAAACATAGCTCGGCTAATTTTCATCGGAAATTTGATCGATCCGATATTGTTTCCCGATGGAATACAGCTCGGCATATTTTCATCGGGAAATTTGATCGGAAGGATACAGTTTTCCACTGAAATATAGCTAGGCTAACTTTCATCGGGAAAGTTGATCGAAAGGATATCACTTTCCGATGAGAAGTAGCTCATCGAAAACCGTTCTCGGATACTGATCGGAACGATGTCATCGTGCGTTACCGGATCAGTTTACGAGGAGTCCGATGATCGTCCGAGCAAAATCCGATGAGTTGATGCTACTTGGGTTAGTGATCTAACATTGGAGACTCGAATTCAGAAACCGGGAAGACTCAACCCAAAGAGGTTTACCCCCGTCCACTGACCAATTCGAAGCTTAAGATTCGCCCCCCCTCCCCCAATCCAGCCCTTAACAGCATATTAACTTGTTCTTAGCAAAAATAATTTTAATAGAAAAATTAACTTTCAGCAGATTACTCAGCTACAATAGGTCGATAGGTTAATCGGCAAAGAGGCCGATTACCGCCGATTAATCAGGCCATCGTTAATTTTAACTTTTTAAAGGAGTTAAAATTTAAGATTAAGGTCCCTTTTTTCAAGAATTTAGGTCCATTTTTCTCTTGGGGCAAACTGAAAACAACAGTCTTGAAATTGATTTACAAAAAAAAAACAGGGATGTCAATACAGCTGCGGTCAGAATTCTGTAAATGTAGTTTCACTGCGATGCACTCTATGAGCAGGAAAAACAGCCAGTTCTCGTTACAGTGTATTTCTCCTGTCAGCATTACAAAAGCAGTTCTGGAATAGAAAGGTCAAGTGGATAAAGGTGATATGCCGACAATCTTTTAAATTTCTAGAAAGAGCTTTCAAAAAAAAAAAAAAAAAATTACCTTATCAGCTTCATCCATGGTAAAAAATGCGTTTTTCCAAAATTGTCACAGGAGCCGATATTTTAAAAAGTACCAATTTGAAGTTGGAGTTTTCTGATTAAAAAAATTTTTTGCAGAAAAAAATCAATATTGGATTCTAAGTCTAAATTGGGTCTAGATACAAGAAAATAAAAGGGGGAGGTCAAGGAAGTTATTTACCCCCTCCTTAGATTACTCACTTTTAAGCCGCTACAGATCTGATGAGTGTTACAGATCTGATGTTAATATGAGCTACATATTTGAGTTTATGCTTTCAGTCTTCAAAACATCTCTAAAAATGATATCATTTCCTTGCATTTTTAACATAGAATTAAGATAATTATATTAAAATATATGTATTAGCTAAAAAATCAAATTTCATTATAAAAAAGCATTTCTTGGAAATAAAAATGAGCGATAAGGTTTTTAGATAAAATAAATTATGAGATTACCAAATCCAAACTAATAAAACATTTGTTTTGTTTTGAAACAACACACAACTTCAACTTTTTCAACACACAACTCTGCTGCTTGCTTTTCTTTAATTAGTTACAGGAAATTTAATTGCTTGATCAGAAATTCAAATTTAGCATGCTAGTTACTATCTAGTTATTTAGCGAAGTTATCAGAACTTGAAGCACAAAAAAAAAAAAATAATAAATAAATAATAATAATAATAAATAAATAAATAAACAAATAAAATAATGATAATTAACTTAATTTCTGCAGTGTCAATTTTTCTTATTTTACTAACTTCTATTGTCAGGTCATACAAACCACAAGTGAAGCAATTGTACTTAAAACTCATTGCTTTTCACTATTAAGAACAAAAATATTCAATATATATGGCTAAAACCTATAATTTTTGCTTTTTAATAATTCTGAAACGTGTGAGTTAGTTCGGTAACATATTCGCTGTTTTTCAATGTTACCGCTCTGACTGTTACCGATCTGAGAAACTGACAAAGTTTTTTTTTTATATTATTATTTCCGAGTCGATCGCGCTAAACCAAAATCAAACACGTGGTTTTTTCACTAGTAACAAAGGAGTATACTTATATATGAAATAATTTTTAAAATAATAAAAACTGCGCATTTTAGCGCGTGTTACCGATCTGATGACTTAAATGACGAACATTTTATAAAATCACTTTAAAAAATCTTACCTACAATTTTAGATGCAGAAATGCAAATTTTTAATTACGATGCGATAAAACATCCCGCCAAGTACTCAGTATCACGTGGTATAGGTGCAAGAAATGATTTTCGGAGCCTAAACATAGATCGGAAGTTATTGTTACGCTCTGACGCGACAGGACCGCTTTTCGATCGGCAGACAGAACGATTAACGAATGAGTAAATACGGGTAAATCGTTTTTTGTGCAAGTGCGTTTTTTTGGGAAGTTAGAAAGTGCGCATGACCTGTTTGCATGCTAAGCTTTGCTACTGGGGACACGTTACTGATCTGATTTTTGACGTATAGAAACAATATTTTCTGAAGAAAAAAATTCTTTTTATGAAGTTATTAGATGAAATGAAAGCAAAACCTTATCTTCTTTCTGGGGAAAATTATTTTTTAAACTAGTTATTGAAATACTAGTGAAAATTCACTTGGGACTCAAATTGGCACTTTTCTAAATATTAGCTGCTCACATATCACCTTTATCCACTTGTCCCTTCAATTTCAATTGCAAATCGAAACTTACCTGTTGCGACTCCAGCAAGGGCATCAGCTCCAAGTGCTGACTGTCTTCAAGTTCAGGCAGAGGACTTTCGTCAAAGCTGTAGTGAACATCCGCAATTGGAGGGTCTTGAACCACCCAGTCACAAATTGGGTGGAATTTTGGCGATGGCAGATTTGTTTCCCACATTTCATCACTGGCAGATGTATCATCTAGATCTGAAAAGGAGAAATAAATGTATCCGTGCACTCGTGCACGCGCATTAGAAGGTATAATTTTTAAAATCGTTCCGAGGTGGGGAAGCTGTTTACCATTGGAGGCCAACTATTCTATCGTCATAATTTAAAGGCCCTAAATCCAAACTTTGCTGTAATTCATTTTTACGGATATTTTATTATTTGTTCAAAGATACACTGCAAAAATGCATGTTGTTTTTACAGTATAATGCAGCTAGTTTTAGAGTAATAAACTGTAAAATAGTTTATTACTCTAAAACTGTTTAGTGTTGAGCCACAATACTAAACCCTCCGTCCTCCGTATTTGCAAATTGAAGTGAAGTGAATCGTACCATTGGATCGAGCAAATGACGTCATATCACCGTATAAAATGTTGCATGTGCAGTCCACCTGGTAGTTCACCTTGCAGCTCGGCTGTTGGTAGTCGCTTATGTATCTGGTCATGTAGTCTTGTTTTAGCTTGTGTTTTAACCTCGTTTATGTTCTTACAGTTCACGTGTTCTTAATAAATATGTTCTTAGCATTCACCATTCTAGTCCACTGCCTCTGCTTCTTACACTTGGATACACTACATAATAAACTGTAAAATAGCTAGTTTTACAGTTTATTACTGTGTATTTTACAGTTCTGTACCTCAGAATCAGAACGACGCAAGTCCAAAAATGGCGATTTTCACTTTATTAGTGAATTGTATGTAGAACCTTATTCTGCATCGACCCATGAAAACGGTATTCTATAAATCAAATTCCTTCCAACTATTTAGCAGCATTAAAAGAGCGCGAATCCCATCCTTTGCATGTATCCGACAATCGTTTTTCCCTTTCTCTGAAAAGTTACAAAAATGGACTTACGTTAGTCTGGTTCTGTCTGAGGTACAGAGTTTAGTACTGTGCATTTTACAGTTTTAAACTGAAACCTTTGTCTTCAGTATTATACTGCAAAAACAACAGTTTATTTTTTACAGTGTATAGTTATCAAAGACGCTCAAAATTTTATTCCTGTAGAGCTAAGACATTTCTTTTTCCAGTATAATCCCTAGTAGCATAATCTCATCGGCCGATGATCGGCCATTCATCGAAACCCGATGAAATTATCTTCGGCCGATGTTCGGATTCGATGAGTTCTCGTCGGGAATTGCTCCAATATGTCTCATAGGCCAAACAGAATCCGAGCAGCAAAATCCGATGACTTTTGCTCGAAATACGATGAGATTTGGAGCAATTTACGAGCAGTGCAGTCCCGTGCCGATGAATTTAGGATCAATTTTGGATGCTCGGCTCATTTTCATCGGGAAAGTTGATCGGAAGGATATCGCTTTCCGATGAAACGTAGCTCATCGAAAACCGTGCTCGGATACTGATCGAAACGATGTCATCGTGCGTTACGGGATCAGTTTACGAGGAGTTCGATGATTGGCCGAGTAAAATCCGATGAGTTGATGCTACTTGGGATAGTATTTATGAAGGTTAAAAATTTACGTCTTCTAGTGTTTCCCAACCTTTTTTGTCCCTTGGCTTTCTTTCTGATGATAGCAGTATTTCTGTGATTGCTATACTTAATAGTATCTCAATTTTATGCCAACAACTGACGGTACTTTGACACTGATGTTTGTCTTATTTTGCACACAGTTCAGATAGCTTTATATTCAACATTTCTTTTATTGATTTTCAAACTGCAGAATAGATATTAATGCAAGAACTTACTTTAATAAAAGTCTTACAAGAAACTCACGGATGCAACATGCAGTCTCGATGCCGTAGGTTCCCAACCTCTATCATAAATCTTTTTTTTTTTTTTTAAATTCATTTTTTTATAGAAATATTGAGATGGAAAATGTACACTGCAAAAAACGAACTGTTGTTTTTACAGTATAATACTGGCAGCCGAGGTTCCAATTTAAAACTGTAAAATGCATAGTAAACATGTAAAACTAGCAATTTCACAGTTTATTACCGTAAAGTTAGAAATTTTACAGTTTATTGCTGTAAAATTTAGCTGTATTATACTGTAAAAACAACAGTATAATGCTGACAGCTGAGGTTCCAGTTTAAAACTGTAAAATGCACGGTAATAAACTGTAAAATTAACAATTTTGCAGTTCAGTACTGTAAAAGAAGAAATTTTAGTATATTATTGTAAAATTAGCTGTATTTTACTGTAAAAACAACATTCATTTTTTACAATGTACGCTCTTGAAAACGCAAAAATTAATCAAAATATCGAAAGGGTTTTTCTTTTCTTCTTTTTTTTGCTTCAAAATGTATAAGATTGTAACGATGCTTAAATGTTGTTAGCAGTCGAAAAGTATTTCTTTATTTACAAAGTTTTTACTTGGAGTGGTTTCACCTAACTCAGTTTCCAAAGCATTAAGCAAAAGTCAATTTCTAAAGAATCGTGTTTTTGCCTACTTTGTTAAAAATATGATTTACTTCATCATTTCAACTGGTATTACTAGTGGTGGAAATTCGACCAATTGTGATTAATGTATCCCCGTATGACTTCGTATTTCAATTAGATTCCTTTTTCTTGCACGCATAATACGAATATATTTCGTATTAACTTTCAGACCAAATTTAGATTTTTCCTTTTAAACTTTAAAATAGTAAAAGTGTAAATCGTGCCAGAAGTTTTTCGTCCCAAAGGAATGTCTGCAAAAATATAGGGACAAATAGGATTTTTAAAAATGTCCGTTAGATGTACACCCGAGTAATGCCAATTGATGTTGATGTTGTACCAAATTCCATGGTTCTAATAACAAAAAAAAATAATTGTCAACCAAATAGCCGAAAATGTAAAACATTAAATAAATCAGAACGTGATCAAAAATGCGCAAAAAGTTTACCAGGGGGAGGGGAAAAAAAGAAAATTTTGTAAAAAGTGAAAGTTGTGTAAGAATATCCTAAATATAGTTTAAAAATACTAAAAAATATGATTTTAGAGTTTATCAACCTAAAAAGAAGATTTTCAAAATTATTGAATATCCGCTAAGTTTACATGCACTTATAATACATCAACATATAATACATTTTTCTTCATATAATACAGTTTAGCCTTTAGTGTTAATAATAGTATTAAATATATTACCTTTATATTTGTAAAGAACGTGAAGTTTATCTTTTATTCAGAGTTACATACATGCATACAAACCCACATGTGAAACTAATATAAGTGTATTAAAAATGCATAAGTCGAAAAAAAAACACTCCTTTTTGGATTTTTTAACACTGGAAAGTGAACCGAAACGGCCCCTAAAAAATAAAACAGTGAACCCTACTTTTTTTAGTTATCATTCAAACGTTAATTACAGACATTTTAAAAAACAATGAATGTATTGCATCCCGTGATACATCAATTTGAATTAAGTACGAGAATGAGTTAATACCTGGCATCTGGGGCACTTGATATTTGGCAGAATATATATGATCTTTGAAAATAGCAGACAGATTTACCTAAAAATAAAATTTTAAAAAAATGCAGTGAAATGTACGAATGAATGCAACAATAGCTTATGAGCCAATATTTAGAAAAGTGCCAATTTGAAGTTGGAGTTTTCTGAAAAAAAAATTTTTTTGCAGCAAAAATAATATTGGGTTTTAAGTCTAAATTGGGTCTAAATGCAAGAAAATAAAAGGGGGAGGTCAAGAAAGTTATTTACCCCCTCCTTAGATTACTCACTTTTAAGCCGTTACAGATCTGATGAATGTTACAGATCTGATGTTAATATGAGCTACTTACTTGAGTTTATGCTTTCAGTCTTCGTTAACATCTCTAAATATGATATCATTTCCTTGCATTTTTAACATAGAATTAAGATAATTACATTAAAATATATATATTAGGCTAAAAAATCAAATTTCATTATAAAA
>JAXGGA010019762.1:0-19468 GCA_038373865.1 Uloborus plumipes
ACGAAAACTGAAAAAACACCCATAAAACACCAGGTGGCGCTGCGAGCTCCCCCCTCACCACTGGGGACTTTTAGTATGTTCATCAGGAGACCTTCCTGTACCTGTATGCCAATTTGCAAAACTGCATATTTTTTTGTTTTTTTCACCCTAATTTTGACCTTCGTTTACTAGACTATTTATCGAAAATACAATTATAGAGAAACTTAAGTGTGGTGCTAATTAATTTTCTGGGAAATCGAAAGGTAGTTGAAATTTCCGCTGTATAGTTGAAACGTGTCAGAAGAATAAAGATGTAAAATGCAGTTATTGATATAATAATAGATCTTAATTCAATTTATTCGGATGAGGAACTTTGAGGCTTATTTGTGATAAGTGGAAAGTTTTAATACATCCGGCAAGAGAGTTCTTAGATAAAAATGTTTCCGGGGCGATTCCTGAGAAATCACTTTTTCTGTGTTAAAAAAATTCTTCCATAAAATGAAAAACAAAGAAAAAAATCTGGTATGGACCCCACACTACTTCTTTTTACGTGTAAATTTCTTAGAAGTAACCTTAGTGTTAAAAAAAGTGCTTGGAGTGAGCAAGGTAACAATTCAAATATTTACTCCCCTAATCTGCCACGAAACAATGCAAAAAATGTTTTACAATGGTTAATTTTCTAAATATTGCTGATTTTAATATCACTCAGTGATTTTTTCGCAAAATATCGCCAACAGCGCCAAGTTGAACCCAAATTCAAAAAATGTTTTCGCCAAAATTTGTCGCAAACTTGGCAATATATCGCAAAGTTGGCGGCAAACACTTGGCGACCAAAAGCTTGGCGACATTTTGCCAAGTGGTCGCGCCAATTCATATCACTTGAATCTGCATTGAAACTAACACTGATTTATCCTAAAAAGGGGGTAAAGCACCCCCCTTGGGAACATTCGAATGCAACCACAAGAGGAGCACAACTAGACCATCCTCAGAGCCGACATACTAAACTAGAAGCTTCTACGGCATATAGCTTTTGAGTTATACGACACACATACATACGTACATACAACGCACATACATACGTATATACAGACGTCACGAGAAAACTCGTCGTAATTAACTCGGGAATGTTGAAAAGGATTTTTCGGCTGCTTATATGTTGGTAGGTCGAAAAAACTACTGAACATTCATTCAAAGGTGAGCAAAATCAAAATTTAGAGTCAAATTTGAGTGATTTTTTTTTCGCGATCACAATACTTCCTTTACTACGTAAAAGGAAGTAAAAAGGTGTAAGCTACTTTTTTTTTGAATTTTTTTTAATTAAATACAAGTTTGCGATTCTAAAAATTCGCTTATTTTCTGCCAACCAATATTACTCTTAGTTATAAACATTTTTACAAAGATTACAGTCTCAACTAAAGTTCCTTATCAACAAAATAAAAACATCTTTCTTGTACATTTCCTACTTCAAAAGATCGTTTCACTAAAGTTTGTTAGAGGGCAAGCATCAAATACGAGTTAGAGATGTTGATCTGCTAGACGATTATTTACATTGCTCTTAGGCTCTGATGACAATATTTTTAATTGTTCAAATTTGAAGGAAAAGCGATAATCAAAAACTAAAACATGAGGATAAGATTTTTTATCCAACATCTCGCAAACATAAAAAACGTTTGCTTCCAATAGGTAAATTCTCTCAAACCCTTGTCTCCAAATTTGTCCCTTTTCAATGTATCTTGAAATAATCAATCAATTCTTCCGCATTTTTCCTCTTTATTTATCCTGAGCGACATTTTAATAAAGCATTAAGCCTACTTTCGTGCTTCGTAAAAACTTTTGCAAAAAAGTAATTTTGAAACTAATTTCACTTTACTAAAACTTGGAACGAGAAAAAACATCCCATTCCTGGGGGGCGTTACTACCTCCATTCCTCTAACCCGTAAAACTGCTATTATTTTCGTAAAAGCATCTTTAAAGTGAACTAAGTAAAAAACAAAGCGGTTTTCGTTAAATGCGAAATTGATCTTTCCCGAGTCATTTTTTAGTTCTCGGGGAAGGGCCAATTACTTAATATCCTGCAAAACTTCCATAATGTTTTGACGCACGCATACAGTTAAATCCATAATATTACTCTCACGTTTATTTCAAGTGGATTAATGCGTTAAAACTGCCATAACCATTATCACGTCATGACGAAGTTCTCTCATTTGAAACAAATCGATAATCTTATTAGAATAAGTGCGATTCTCATTTACAGATAGCTTACGGGTTGAAAATTTATTTTGCCATGAAGCATAAATAATGAAAATAAGAACAGAGACATTACCGGATGTTTGCTTTTTGATTTCTTAAAAACAAACAGTCAAAACGGATAACTAGGCGGAATAATCATAACATGAAACACGGTACTTTAACAAAAATTTTCTCCACATTAGTCAAAACAAAGCGTTTGTTGCCAAAATGAACTTTGATGCAGTTTGAAACTAAATTTTATTGTTTGAATCAAACGAATCATTGATTAAGACAAAAAAAACCTCATTAAAGGAAAAGATAATTCAGTACCTCAGAACCAGACTAACGTAAGTCCATTTTCGTCATTTTTCAGTAGAGGGGAAAAACTATTGTCGGATACATGCAAAGGATGGGACTCGCGCTCTTTTCACGCTGCTAAATAATTGTGAAAAAATTTGTTTTATGGAATACTGTTTTAATGAGTCGATGTGGAATAAGATTCTACATACAATGAAGCAAAAAAAAAACGAAAATGGCCATTTTTGGACTTACGTTGTTCTGGTTCTGAGGTACAGAATTCATCAAATAGCAAAATTGAAAAATAAAATAGTACGCCTAGCCATCAACTGCCTACGCATGGCACAGCCGTTAGACTTAATGCATAAAAGTGAAAATAGAATGTAGTTGGCCTTTAGACTTCTCTTCCCGTTTTCTATAACAGAGAAAATGATCACAAAGTACGAAACTCATTACGACATGGTTTAAATCTCTATCCAAATGCAAACTCCCTAGCCCTAACAATCGAACTATCTTCAGGACTCCCATTTAGAATCGACGATTACTGGGGGCATCTGTTATTCAAATGAGGGAGGATGTATGAAGAGGAATTAATGGGATTAAGGAGGGGAGCATCGCCCAATTAACTCTTCTATAATTAACTTTCTACAACAAGCGGCCTGGTTGATACATGACGGCTCTGTAGATTGAACGAAAAAGGAGATTTAGATTGTATCTCTATTACGAACAATGTCAATAGTTTTTTTATTTTACTCTTCATTTCACTGAATAAAAAGATATAATAATTTAAATTCATTTTTAATAAAAACGTTTTCACAATGAAATATTTCAGGCACACTGCAAAAAATGAACTGTTGTTTTTACAGTATAATACTGGCAGCCGAGGTTCCAATTTAAAAGTGCAAAATGCACAGTAATAAACTGTAAAACTAGCAATTTTAGTTTCTTACTGTAAAGTTAGCAATTTTACAGTTTATTGCCGTAAAAATGAGCGATATGGTACTGTAAAAGCAACAGTGTAATACTGGCAGCAGAGATTCCTGTTAAAACTGTAAAATGCACTGTAATAAACTGTAAAATTATTATTACTGTAAAGTTAGCAGCTTTACAGTTTTGTACTGTAAAATTAGAAATTTTACAGCTTAGTAGTTTAAAATTAGCAATTTTTACAGTTTATCACCATAAAATTAGTTGTATTTTACTGTAAAAACAACATTCATTTTTTACAGTGCAGGCATTCCGAAAAGTTATAATTTTGCATAACTTTAAGTTTTACCTTTTCAAATTTTTTATTCATTTTCAGACTAAACCATTACCAGATCATAAATTGACATAAGCCATGGGACTACAGTGTGCATTTCTGAAAGGGTTAATTCGGAAGAAAAAAAAATAGATTTCTCTTTTCAAAGGAAAATATTTTTCTCTTTAAATTCTTGCTTTAAAGTGTCTAATATATGCGACTTAATACTCCATTTTTTGAGTTCACGTACAACGATAAATTATTTTTTCTGTTTCCAAATTGTGAAGGGATTGAATAACTACGAAATGTAATGACTTGATATTTACGTGACATTAGCTTGTGTTCACAACCACTGGAATGTTTTATTAGCATTGTGAAGGAAATTCCCTCAAGGTATAGAATGTTAAATGAATGTTTACAGCCTTCTAAATCCGAAACTGGAGATTTACCCGTTGCTATAGTAACGCACAGGGGTTAACTCGAAAAGGAGAGGATATTCGTGAATTATCCCTGACGACGTCAAACACAGAAGCTGGTCATTATTCTGTAGAGTAGCTAGCTATATTATTGCTTTTTTAGAAGGAATAAATGTAGTTTTGAAAAGCTTTCACAAAAGATTACAGCTAAAAATCTTCACGATGGATGTATATGTTGAAGCATATGTCTGAAGAATTTATTTTCTAATTAAAAATATTTGATAACGGCTACTGAAGCAGTAGTTACTGTTTTGTGTTTTTTTCATTACTGCTGCTCTCTCCAAATCCTCCAGTAGCATCACTGGGAAAGTCTGTGGCCTCTTGAATTTCCACCCAGAAAACTCTATATTCTTACTATACCGCGAAAATGATTCAGAAAGATTTTTGGAAAATAATAGGCAGTTAGTTTTAATTTTTCAGCGAGTAACATATGTGGCAAAATGCAGGAAAGTTTCCCGAAATTAATCTGGACACTTTCTGAAGAATTCAGAAACCTTCGCAAGAGAAGCCAGTCTCTGATTTTTTTTCAAAACAAATCAGGAACGTTCCTTCAAAACTTACATTTTTATAGCAATCGCATGGCACTATCCCTTTTTACCAGGAAATCTCCTAAAGCATTTTGACAAATATTTCCGAAGCTCGTACAGAATTGTAAACAAACGTTGAATAGCTAATTTGCTTGAAGTTCTTGAATTCTTTGAGTGTCTAGAGACTACATCTTGTCCTCATTTGGAACTCAGTCGTCTTAATAACTGGCACGCAAGTCAGCCAAAAAGTGAAACACTTAATACAAATGATGAGTTTGTTTTGGCACTGGTAGTTAAAAAGATTTTTCATAAGAGTGTGGAATTTGCATTTATGCAACTTGTAGCAATTCAGAAAGCATTTTCGCAAAAATATTGTTGATTTTCCCAGGAAACTAGAGAACACCCATGAATTTGTAGGACATTTCCTGGACATCTGATGTGACGTTTTTGCTCTTTCTTAGAGTGCATTTGTTTATGTACAAGTTTTTCGTTTATCAAATGGATATTTCGAAAGTCAGATATCCAGTTAATGTTTTTCTTTTATCACATGAACATAGCAAGAGTAAAATATCCTGTTGCTTTCGCAGTCTAACGAAGCTATTAAGTCATTTTCCAAAGTTCATCCGTTTTGAAATCTGTTTTACAATTCTGCTGAAGTTACACTCAAACTGCAAATACTTTTCTACAAAAAAATATTCTCTAATGTTTTTTTTAAATTTTTTCATCATCAAGAATTTTTTCAACCCATGCTGCAGTAATTTCCAACCCATGCGGTAGTAAGTTTTCCACGGAGGCTAACTATTTTTACTTCTCTCCTAATGTCTTCAGTTCTTATATATATTACTAGCTTTGTCCGGATGCTAATTACATCTATCCATTATAATTGTTTTTAACTTATTTCATGCTAAAATGGAATAGGTGAGCGTTAAATTGATAATTCATTGTCAGTCGTAATCTTTGTTGGAAAATCATACTTAAATGTGCGAAATTTTATCCATTTGTATGCGTAAAAGCTTATCTCTATTTCTCTATCTATTCAAAATTGAAAGAAAATAGCCATTTTGAGACAAAAAATTTGAATTTTGAGCTTTTTGGATTTTTAAAAATTTCAAAACCCCGCCTATGTGAATTCTAGTTTATCGAGGAACCTCTGTGCAGTTTGATGAAAATCCGACGAAAACTGAATTTGTATAGGGAACAAACATACACACATCCAGTTTTATACACAGTGAACTCTCATTAATGCGCCAGCCCAAGGGACCAACAGAAAAAGGCTCAAAAGTGAGAGAGACGCATAACTGAAAAAGCCTATTTAAAAGTCTAAAATGCAACATTAGTTCTACTGAAAGCATGAATAAGAAGGTTTCTATAGAAAATGGTTATATTACTACGGTTTGGCAACTACTCTGACCTAATTTCAATGATAAGAAGAAAAAAAAATAGTAGCATACCTAATCACAAACTGGTCCCTTTAAAACGATCTATAATAGATATTTGTCCCACTCCGAATTGTTGTTCATGTATAAAAAATGCCTTCCGTGGGCAATAAAAGCGAAAGATTAAAGAGGAAAGTGAAGAAACATGCTCGTTTTGTAGGAAAATAAATTAAATTGTTTACATTTTACGAAAAATTCGGCGCATAAGTGAAATATCTATCTTTAGAGCGACGCATAAACGAATGAAATTGTCATTATTGTACTATGGAATGTACAGGGACCACTGAAAATCGTCGTATAAGTGAAAAAGGCGCAGAAATGAGGCGGTGTATAAGTGAGAGTTCACTGTACATAGATATCCCAGTCTCCGGAATATTTCTGATTGCGCCCCTACATCAGACCATATCTGACAGAAATGCAATCGCAGTGGATTTATTTTAATGAACTTTTGATGCTTTGTTGTGGAACATTTCAAATAATGTATGCACGAACATCTCTTCACAGTTGAAGAGAACGGCGTGCTGTTGTCAAGGCGACCGTCAGTGGAACGCTTCGCGTCGTGGGAGGTGTCTGGAGCCTGCTCCAAGAATTGCTTTTTCTTAAGAGTTCCAGTTTTTTAATAGGGTTAAAAAAGAGGCCTCTTTGTTCCGTCGTAAAAAGTGAAATAATAAAATATTTGACCTTCAACTAACTTAGGGATTTAGATTGTCAAATTTTTAGAAGCCTTAAGAACCTTGTTTTCTGTGCAATAGATATGAACAGGAAAATAACTGGCATATTTACTGGCTAATTAATTATCTCTCTCTCTCTCTCTCTCTCTCTCTCTCGTAATTATTCGACTCAAAATCAGTCATTTTTTTCTAGAAACTATGGTCTTCTCGGAAGTTATATCTAGGAAATCTAAGCTTCTCTCTCTGGTAGCCAAAAGGTATTTTTGACAACCATTAGCAATAGAAATAAATTTGTTAAGCTAAAGATAAAACGCTTGATTAGATTATGCATAAGATTCAGTGTGATGGAACATAAAGCAATCAGTATAATTATACTAACACACGTGGTCATCATAATTTTTCGACAACTTTTATATGAGTAATGGTTCTTTAAATGTTTGAATGTTTATGATGTTCGACAATTCAAATGTTTTATTCTCTACTAGCTGCGTGGCCCGGCGTTGCACGGGCTGTAATGTAGTGAAGGCAGTTTGAGAAAACTACTCGCCACCAAGGCGGCTCGCCTTTAAAGTAATGAGGAAAGTTTAAACAGTTTACTCGCCGTCATGGCGGCTCGCCTTTACAGTAGTGATGAAAGTTTCAATAAACTACTCGCCGCCAAGGCGGCTCGCCTTTAAAGTATCAAGGAAAAGTTTAATGAACTACTCCCCGCTAAAGCGGCTCGCTAAAAAGCTTTCCTGTATCAAAGAATCAATCGAATTATTTGCACATGCTTCCTCAAAAATAAAGACGATGTCAAGTAGCGCATACTTAGCACTCTCCCTAAATAACAAATAAAATTCCTTTCCAAAAACAGTTATTTCCAAACCGCTTTTTTCCTGTAAAATTAATTGCAAAATTCTAAACGAAAAAGTTGTTTTAATATTTGTATCGCAGCCAAAAAAAAGTCCCTTCTAAAAACAGCAATTGCAATTTTATTTAAAAACACATTTTCAAAATGGTACCAGAGAAAAAATATGTCATTAATAATTAGAATAAAAACAATTGTTAGAACTTTGTTATAACACGCATTCAAAATGACAATGGAAAAAAATAACACTCTTTCATTTTAAAAAGTTCAATTTAATTAATGTTTTAGGCAGGGATTCAAGTGAAACAGCACTGCGATCGCTTCGAATTGCAATCGCTACTGGAAGTGAATTACATTATCATCAACTTAACTTGGCATGACGTCACTACGGGTGGAGCCAATAAGAGCTCACAAGCACTCAGCGATCTCCTCTTATTCGCCAAGTAGGCTGTGACGTTTTATCTAGCTCGTTTTTCATAGGCAAACGTCACGCTGACGTCACGATGTTTTTATCAAGAAACGTTCTAATGTAATTCATTTCCAGTAGCGATTGTAATTTGCGATGGCCTGTTTCACTTGAATCCCTGCCTTAATTTAAAATCGCAACGGAAAGAAATAAATATCTTGGAGTTTTAAATAGTTCAATAATTTAATTAACGTTTTAATTCAAAATGGCAACGGTAAGAAAAAATGTCTTGGAAGTTTAATCCTTTATTAGGCTTAATCGCTTAAAATTTGACTACTTATTAATTGATATCTTCGCTAATTAAAATCGTATAATTATATAAATTGAAACTAATAAAGCCTGAAAAATTACCTATCTATCGGTACCTGGTTCGACTTTCAGTTCATTGGCGTTCAGGAGAAATAAGCGTGACATAGATAGATAGTTAGAAAGAAAGATAGAAAGAAAGATAGATAGATACTCGGTTTTTAATATAAGTAGATACTTTTCTCTCCATGAAACATGACGCATTATGATGACCATCGGTTGGCATTGCAACACATAGATATTTATAGGAGGGCATGATTGGTGCGAATGCGCCAGAGAAAGGCTAGGCGTTAACCCAGTTTGGAGTTCTCCCTTTTATGTGTGAAGCTAACTCACCACGGTTCTCGATATTAATTATATATCGTGGGTGTGCTGTGAATTATAGATTTAATTTTGTTCAAATGAATATATGAACTCGATTTATTGAATAGTTAATTTCAAAGTAAACTAGTCAATTGACAACATTTCTAATTTTGAGAAATCGTTTATATCATTAAATTACATTATTCAATCGGGATTGATACACTTTTTTGTGAAAAAAATGTATCTAAACATGTATACATTTTAGTTTAGAAGATTGTAGTCCTTAGCGAAAAAATTCAAAATAAGAGTACAAATTATTTTCGAAAATTTAGAGCTTGTCGCTTGACTGGTTTTTGAAACAAATGGCTCAATCATGATGCTGCTATTTCTCACTTACTTAATCTCTCCCTAGGCCTGCCCCACCCTGAGTGCAGCCGTTTCTCGCGATGCCTTTTGGCAAAAGCAAGAGCGAGCGCTATGAGCTCAATCCATCGGAGCGTGCTACCTATGGAGCCTGCAGGAAAGACGATGATGAAGACTTCATACTTACTAGGGATCAGTTGGTGAGACTTTTTTCCTTTCTAATTTGGTGCTATAAGGATAAATTATGTTTATTACATAGAGTGGCAATAAAAGTGGGAAGATATTTTTGCCCCCCCCCCCCTCCTCTCGCATGCCCCTTGTGTTCAAAAAACAAAGCTGAAATATAACGTTGGAAAACACAAACGCGCAGGAATAGTGCAGAAACTTGTTTCCGCGTTACAAGGAACTCCTTTTTAATGCAAAAAAAATGTGAGATTATACAAAAGAGTCCTTTTAATAGCGTCCTTTTTGTTTCAGATATTTTAAATGAATACTTTAAAAAGAGGACATTTTGAGAAAAGCATAAGAGAATTCTTAAATTGAAATTGATGGACGATATGATACATTTAGCTAACGAAATTCAAAGTATTTAAAACGTTTTATAGATTATCCAAAAGAAAAAGACAGTGAGTGGTTTGTTGTCGGAACAAAAATAGTTACAAGAAGATAGGGATTGAATAATTGACGTTCAAATGACGGTATCAGGTGTTCGTCTTCTTCATGTCAAAACATTTCATTAAAACTCTTTTCTTCTTACCATTATCCAAATGCCAAAATAAATAAATTAAAAAATGCTTTTATATGGATAACATTTAAATAAGGAGCACGTTTCGCAGAAGATGAACTGATATTTGACTCGCAAATGCATTCTGGACAAGATCTTTATGCATACATTAGTGGTAAAATAAACTGTTCTTACCATTATCCAAACGACTAAATAAATAAAGTAAAAACTGATTTTATTTGGCTTAAATAGGGACAGAAGGAGCTCGTTTCACGAAAGATTAACTGATATTTAACCCACAAACGCATTCTAGACAGGATATTTATGTATTCATTAGCGCTAAAACAAACCTGTAGAGGGCTTTGAAGTGACTCTTTCAAAGCACGTTCCTCACTTCGAAATAATCGCTTTAAGCTCTCTTCAAAACGACCCTTCGCTTTCTTTATTCTGGGCACTTAACCGTCTCGTAAGACAGCCACCGCGCCTGGACTACTAATGGTCTTCCACATTACAAAATCGATTTGACTAGACTAGCAGTTAAAACATCATCCAAATGAAAGTGTTTTTGGAAAATCTTTGGTTTTCGTGCTTTCGATTGCACTGCACTGCAAATAATGAACTGTTGTTTATACAGTATAATACGGGCAGCCAAGGTTCTAATTTAAAACTGTAAAATCCACAGTAAGGAACTGTAAAACTAACAATTTTACAGTTTATTGCTGTAAAGTTAGAAATTATAGTTTATTACCGTAAAATTTAGCTGTATTGTGCTGTAAAAACAACAGTATAATGCTGGTAGCAGAGGTTCCAGTTTAAAACCATAATATGCGCGATAATAAACTGTAAATTTAGAAATTTTAGTTTATACTGTAAAAATAGCAATTTTACAGTTTATTACTCTAAAATTAGCTGTATTATACTGTAAAAACAACATTCATTTTTAAAGTGTGGAGAGGAATGGTAAAAGTAATTTTGACGATGTTTATGCTATGTCTGATAGAGATGGAAAAAAAAAGTTATTTCACTCAACACCGAAAATTGAGCCATCCAAGTTCAGCCCGTGCAAAATCAACTAATTAAAGTCAAACTATAGGAAACTATGATTATGTCCTGTGTAAACAGGAAACTTCTAAAAATATGATAAGCAGCGACTTAATAACTAGTTTTCTTCGGGAAAATGCTTTAACCAAGATTTTGTGATTACCTCTCGGAAGAAATAATTGTTGCTGTAACGCCCATCTCATATTTAACAAGTTGTGGTATTTTTTTTTCTCAGTGGCATAAGTCACTAGAAGCTGTGTTCTTTCGCTCTTATTAAATCACGATTTTCGTCGTAAACCGTTTTCTTTATAACGGTTTTACAGATTATTTGAGTTTAAACACTCCCCAGTATTTTTTATACTTTTGTAACCGGCTAGTCTTTTTTGAGCTGAAAATCTATATTTATATAAAAAAAGATGTATGTACTGTATATATATTATTTGTATGTTTGTTCCTTTTGCAAAATCCGTCGGATTTTTAGCAAACTTGGCACAGAGGTTCTTTGATACACTAAAATTCACACAGGAGGGTTTTGAAATTAAAAAAAAAAAAAAAAAAACAAAAAAACAAAAAGCTCAAAATTTAAATTTTTTGTCTTAAAATGTGCCATTTTCTTTCAATTTTGAATATATATAGAGTAATAGAGGTAAATCTTTAAGCATACAAATTGATAAAATTTAATATATTAAAATCTGAGTATTTTCCAACAATGATTACGATTAACAATAAATTATCAATTTAATGTTGACATATTTCATTTTAGCATGAAATAAGTTAAAAACAATAATAATTAGCTATGTTGTATTAATAAGCACCCGGGCAACACCGGGTAATAAGCTAGTATACAAATAAAAGTAATCTCATGATCAGTAAAACAAATATTTCGAAAAGTAAAAAGATAAGTATCGTTGCTTATCTTTTGCTGCAAAGGCAGAGAAAAAGACTGTTTGAGTCAAAACGATGTCTTGACTTATAGATTAACTATCGAAAGAAATTCATTCAAATGTTGTAAAATGAACTTATTTTGTTTCGTAACGTGTGACATGATGGCATTCAATTTCCCCGTATGTGACAGGTAATTTCCTCGTCTAGTTGACAGAAATAAATGTTCCATTTTTTTTTCTTCAGAGACGAGCTGAAATGTTGGGTATTAATAAGAGGGCTTTTTTTCCACTGTTGAAAACTGATTTGCGAGTTAAAAACTTCGTGGTTGTTTTATATTTTAATTTTAGTCTACTTTTCTGTTCAATTCCTAATCATTCTCTTTTCTCTCCACGAAGTTAAAAGTTCGTTTAAATAAAAGCAAAAGGAAAGGCTGTAGCTGGTTTTTCAAACGTCGATGTTTTTGTTTCGATGCTTTTTTCGATGTTGATGTTTTATATTTCAGCATAAAAGGTGGGTAAAATATGCGTTAATTATACCTATATAAAATTGAGATCGTAAATCAGCTATTGCAGTGCTAATATCATTGGAAAGTTGTTTTATCGGTGTTTTACACTAGATATTTTTTAAAGCATCGCTAACTTGCGATATCTTTTTTTTTTCTTTTTATGTATGTATTTATTGTAGTCTATGTTTCACATTTCAGAAAAATAATGTCATAAAAATATGCAATAAAAAATGTTCATCGTGAACCAATAGTTGCTAGTATCTGTATAATTGGAAAAAGTTTTCTTTAATTACCACCAATGATTTGCGGTCAAGGATTTTCAAACATCGTTGTTCCGCGTTCGATGTTTTTTCGTGGTCGAGATTCAATGTTTTAGCAAAAAAAGCAAAAAAATTCTTTAAAATATGCTATGAGAAAAGTTACATCGTTAATCAGTCGTTGCAGCATCTATCTCACTGGATTTTTTTTCTCTTATAATTACCATCGATGTCTTTCGGTCGATGCTTTTTCGGGAGACAAAGGGAAAACGTGTTATACCAGATGTAAGGCCCCTAAATAAGAGGAGATGACTTATCCGACATTTTGGTTCCAAAAAGACACGTGTGGTTTACTGGTATGTGTGCAAAAACCGCGTTGAAGAAAACTGGTGCTATATATATATATAAACTTCAGATGGCTGACCTAATTGAAGTTCAACTGCTCCAACTAATAACATGAGGATATTTCATTCATTTAAATTGTAGACAAGCAACAAGGATGAAAATGGGTTTATTTACCGGAAATATTTCCTCATAAGCTAGTATTTAGCTTGAGAATTCAGTTATCTCACTACATTTACTTAATGTGGCGTATTTTGATGATATAGCTGACATTGATTAAACTAACGAATTTCCAAATATTTTAAACGAGGTTGGATCTAAAGCCGTCTTGGAACCAAAATGTCGGATAAGTCAGCCTGTCCTCTATAGGGGTTCTAACCAGATGGAGTCATATAGTGAGGGGTTACTGTTCTAATTCGTAAGTAATATGCGCATAAAAACGATCGATATTTTGAAACATTGATGTACTTTGGCAGAAGCATGAATACCATCAATGTTTTAATTTCTATCATCGATATTTTGAAACATCGATGTTTTGTCCTCGATGTCGTACCTTTAGTGTACTCTGATAGTGGATTTGAAATTAATTATTAAAGGAATAAAACAGAGACAATGCTTTTAATTTGCAAATGGACTTCATTTTTTCGGGAACATATTCAGTTTAACTTTTGTTTTTCGTTTAAAGGAAGAAGAGACGGAATCTTTGAGCAATGACTGTGGGATCTTGATGGCCTCTGTACCCAAGTGTGACAAGGACACTTACTTCCGAGATGGAAAAAGGAAGATTGGTAAGTTGTTTTCGCTGCATGATGTGTTTATGTTCATACCATTTTCTGAAATGTTACTTTAATACCATTGGATTCTCATTTTTAAGATATTTGTCTTGGTTTCACAAAGTTCTTATAATTTTTTTCTAAATGCTCTGTAGAGCAAACTTTTACGAGGACGATAAAACTAAAGTATTTTTCATGAAAATACAGTTCTCTATTTAATAGCTGAAATGCACATGATTTTAAAACAGACAAGAAAATACATAAATTTGGAAGATTTTGAAACTTGAAATACAAAATTATTAACTATTCATTTCGAATTTTAATACTTATGTGTTAGATTCGAGATACTGTGCTAGTATGAAACTCTTAAGTATAACAATGACAAAAGTGTGAACTTATCTTTCAAACATACTTTCTTGAAATATTAATAACGTTATTAGAAGAGATTTGCTCGCGCTATAAATCTTGGAACACTTTTTAAACGCGGACTCATGTATCTTTTTAGGAACACCCTGAAGTGCACTTTTTTGGTACCGTTTTCAGAACAGTAACTTGGTTCAGCACATTTTTTGAACACGTTTAAGAACGCATTTGAAAATATTATTTTAACACTAAAATATGTCCTCTTTTTAGAACAGTCAGATAATACATCTTTTACCAAATCAGTTAATTATTCCAATAGCTTTTATGTTAATTTTACATTAATCTTGCGTGGTAGCCGTCAACCGCTGGGAATGGATTTTCTTCGACCAGGGCAGGCCATCCCTTATAAAGGCATTTGCAATTAAAATATCAATTTCTGGTTGTGTCATATTGACAAATCCATTGAAAGTCAGTTAAAGGAAGCTTAAAATTGTGCTTGTCCAAAAGAAAGCAATGATTTCACTAGTGTGTTCAAGTGTGTTCCCGATTTTCTAAATGTGTTCTTCAGTCGGTTCTCAAATGTGTTCCCAAATTTAAATTTTACGACTATCCTGAGCGAAAATTTTTTGGAACACATTTCGTCACTGTTTTTATTAAATTATTTTAATTTTAGTACACATTTAAGAAACAAGATCACTTTTTCTGAAGTAAAGTATTCTTAATGTATTTAAAATGTATACTGAAAATTTGCAATGTGTTAGACTTCAATGAATTTACATATTACACTCTATAATAAGAAAAATCGACCGCATTCTCAATCGGACAACTCCTTCTTGGTGCGTCGATTTTTTTATTATTGAGTATATACGAAATTTTTTGACTTACTTATTATTTACGTTACTACGAGTTGCGACATTGTTAAAAAGCTTGTTAATAGCAAAGTTGATAGGAATTGTGCAAAGAAAACGAAATACCTACAACCAGTAATTAATAGTTTTAAAAATGTAAAGAAATAACCATATAAAATGAGTCTGAATAGCGTGTCTTCATTTGACAGGAATTATATGAAAGACACGATAAGATATTGTTGTACTACAGGTTGTTTTATGAAACGGATGGTGCAAGAATCCATTTCAGGAAAATGAGTTTCTTTTGCTACGGGGTTACTGGAGGAATTTTGGCTGTTATTTGATAAATATAAAAGAAGCAAAAGCCAGGAAAAATGTGATTGAATTTTAAAAGACTTTCTTATTATGTTGAGAACTTTTCGACTTTGAGTGTAAATTAAATACCTAACCGAGTGGTGTTTTTGTGAGATAGGCGGTGGATTATTTAAGAAATTGTCTTTTTATATTTGGATTAAAATATATTTTTTTCAAATTAAAGTCAAAACAAACATTTAGTTGGTTCACCGTTAAATCGTTCATTTGGAGGAACAAAGAACTCAAAAACTGTATTTTTCATAATAAAAAACAAAACATTATCTTAATAACTATAGTTTCAGAAAACCTAACATGGCAGCGTCAGCTTATGCTGTGAGTAAGATCTGCACATCTTTTCGAATGCTGCCAGGTTACTTTTCTCCCAATTATATTTATTCATTTGTAATACGAGTATGTGTTTAAAAAACTAATTTTTATTTCATTATTGCAATTAATAACCAAAACATTTACAGAAAAGATTTGTTTTGGAGCATTTTGATCAGTTTATGCAACAAAATTCATTATGCTAGTCTAAAAAGTAGATTAGTGCAATATTGACCTAAAATGGGAAAATAAGTATAAAAAAGAAATGAAGAGTTATATATAATGAGAGAGAGGGAGTTATCGAAAAGAAAATGTCAAATTTTTAACTAAAATTAATTGTAATGTTATAAGTAATCGTTAAGAACTGAGCATTTCAGATAAGCATTAAACATATATGACAACATTTTTTCATTTAAATGATTTTGCTGTGATCAAATTGTTTTTACATTAAAATAACTGCGTTATAATTTAATAATTAGTCCCTTAATGAAAAGTAAAAAAAAAAATCAGTCCTCTTTCGCAGAATAAAGATAAAAATAATTAATTTTACTAATAAACTACCCCTTGCTAAAAAAGATAAAATTTTATCTCATGTGTTTCTTTCTGTTTGTGTGCATAGCTTTTGTTTTCTCTTTGGATACTCGAAAGTGTTCACGCCTAGTTTTTTTTTTTTTTTCTTTACTCGAGTTGAAGTAAACAAGTTTATTCAATTTACTCCAATCGAAATCGATGACTAGCAACGCACAAAAAAAACTGTTTCTCCTCTAGGGATTTTATTGTGAACTATTTTTTCCTTTTCTTCCTTTAATTTTCTTTAATTTTTCTTCACTGTTTTTTCTTAGAATTACCAATGCACTAGATTCAGACCTTTATTTTATTTAATCTTTACACAGGATAACTGCTATTGAGGATTTTTTGCTGACTATTTGAACTAGAAGTTTCTAAGTTACTTTTTCTAGTAATACACAAACTGCGAGCACTTTTTATTTCATTAAAATTTATAAACTTTAAACCTTAAAAATTTCGTAGAAAGTTAACATTTACTTCTTTAGAAAGAGCTTCCACGCTTTCAAAATATCGTACATTTGATTAAGCTAGAGAAGAATAATCGGTTTGTTTATTTAATTTGTTTTATTTTTTTATACAGTTACGGAATTAAAATTGAATTGAAACTTTGTACTTTAAATGTAAAATATAAAATAAAAGAACGTGAAAAAGGACAAATTTTCAGGACACCGCAAAAAACGTGCAATAAATATCTTTCGCAATTAGAATTTTTGTGTATCATAAAACTTGTATATAGAAGTGAATGTCAAAAAAAATGCTGTCTTTTGAGATGGCACTTATATATTGACCTCAAAAAGCCTAATTAGGTCTTAAATAAATAAGCCTCCCCCTCAAGCAAAGGCTTAAATGCATTAATGAGTATTTAAAATAGCACATTCGTTTCACTACCACCGACATTAAATACGAACTTTTTGCAACAAGCACGATTTCGTGAGAAGTTAAAAACAAGTAATGTAATAGAAATTTCAGAGTAAAGCAAATAAATAAAATTGCCTCCAAGCGCGAAAAATACAGTTCTATTTAAACTTTAAACAGCACCTCCCCTAAATGAGAAAGTTAGTGAGTGAAACATTGGTTCTACCGCATTTTCTCTCACGTATGTGACAGATATTTAGCTCATTTCGTGCCAAAGAGTAAATTGAAATAAAGTTCCTTCATTAAAGTGGTGTTCCGCTTCTACAAACCTTGTTACCAGTGCTCTGGAGATCTGCTTGTTCTTTCTTTTATGTTCAGGAACATTTTCGCCATAAAAGAGGAAGTAATCTGAAATTTCGTTGCAGCAGCTTAACGGGATAATTTCTTTATGTGGCTAGGACAGGGTTGGAAAGTACACGTAACGCGTTCCAAGCTTAGCACGTTCGAAAATTTTGAATATCAATAAAAATAAATAATAAAATACTTGCCGGAATACTCTTTCTGCGCCGTGGAATGGTTTTAGTGCGGTTTATGGCACTTTCAAAAGATATAAGCGGATTGGTTGGGGATATTTAACTAAGGTACAAGGAGCCGTAACAGTAACTGTTTAATATCGGGCAAAAGTCTTCTGTCGTTAACAAATCCATTTTGCAAAACCTCTGCTCCAAACAGTATACTGCCATGCTAAGCTCAAAAGTCGTATCTGCACTTTTTAAAAAAATTGAGCTATTGCCACCAGGTGGATCTTTGTGACGTGTATTTTACCTAAATATAAAATTATACACTGTTAAAAATTTTCCTGAAATTTTACGGTAAAAGTTACTGGCACCCATGTTGCCAGTAACTTTTATCGTAAAATATTTTTTTACTGTAAAATTTTACGGAAGAGAAAACGAAAATTAAAAAGCCCGAGATACGAACGACAAGGATCAAACCCGGGACTCAATTTTTTCACACTGCTTTACTATCCACGGTACCAGATGAAACACATCAAGAGAGCGGAAATAGGGCGAACCTGCATCTCACAGTAAGTCACGTGGTGATCAATTAGCGCTGCAATCGCAACTTTTTTTATCGGTACAATTCACTGTAAAAATTTTCTGTACGGTAAACGCTACATTTTAAAGTAACAGTTACCATAAAAGCTTCCTGAATTTTTAACAGTGTACGGTCATTTGAGAACGGAAAATATTTTAAAGAAAAATCTGAAAAACTCTCATCTGAACCAAATACATGGTGACTTGTACTGGCAAAACTTTAAAAAGTTATATCTCACTTTGAGATCGACCTCAAATACCACTTTTGAGCTTAGCACGGCAGTACTAGAGTCTCAGGGCAAAATTTTCAAGCAAATCAATACAAGAAATCTTAAAATCCAACAAGGTATTTTCCGGAGTGAGAAAAAGTCTTCAAATTTCGAGCTTCATCCTTCCCGGAGAACCATACGAATAGTTAAAAAATGGCAAAATTTTACATAAATAGTAATTGTAAGAGTACCTTAAGACATATTTTTAACACAAAACTTATCTGCTTTAGTCAGTCCCTTGTTGAGATATAAGGATATAAATCTGCTGAACTTTCAAGAAAAGCTTTAATTTACAGACGCAGTGAGAAATTGATCAAACAATGTCCCCTTTTGCATGTATTAGGACATCAGTATACAAATCGTGTGACAGTTATCTTTTATTACTCACTGAAACTAGCTTTTCTTAAAATATCGGCAGACTTTAAGGCCTGATATTTTGATAACGGGGCGATATTTTGCGATATTTTGCGAAAAATCAGCTGAATGATGTTAAAATTTGCGATATTTAGAAAATTAATCATTGTAAAGAATTTTTTTGCATTACTTCGTGGCAAACTAGGGGTGTAAATGTTTGAACTGTTATCTTGCTCACTCCAAGCACTATTTTAACACTTAAGGCATCGACTAAGAAATTTACACGTAAAAGGAAGTAGTGTGGAGCCCATACCAGATTTTTTTTCTATTATTGCAGTGTCGTAAATTGTCTGGTTAGTACAAATTTTTAATAAAGAAAATGTAGGATTGTTACTTAAGTAAGAATTTAAAGCGGTATTTATTGGGTTGCTCAAAACCATTTTTCAAACCGGCGGATTTCAGTTAAGTTTGCTTCTTTTTTTCTTTGCTTCTAATGATCTGCGTATTTACTTTTTATTATTTACAGACCTAGTACGTCTCCTACGATTTGAAATCCATTCTAATGATGATCATATACTGATTTCAAGTTTATGATGGAATACTGATTCAAATTTAGCCATTTTTGTTATGTATGGGCTGTGGATTAATCTATAGAATAGACTTTAATTACACAAAGTAAAAACAAACAACTTTATTCTGCACATACAATCATTCTTATTCCAATTCCTTCTTGTTACATCCGTGTTGACTGCCTAACATACATAATA
>JAXGGA010019763.1:0-19464 GCA_038373865.1 Uloborus plumipes
ATGTAAATGAGACTTGTTTTAAAAGCGTGTCGTAAAGCTCGTGAGTATTATTTTTCCGTGAAATTTGGCGCATTGAGTTCATGTTGGCCATGAATGCCTTTAAGGAGACGAAGAAGCCTTTATCAACAGCTCCATCACCGAGGTTGAACGAGGTCGTACAATTTGGCTACAAGAAGGTAGATTTTCATTTCGCGGTATTGCAGAAAGACTTGGTGGGAATGTTTCCACCGTGGCATGATTATTGGAAGCTATGGCCAAGGGATGGTACTACCTCAAGAAGATCGAGTTCCGAGCGGCCACGTGGCACGACTAAGAAGGAAGATCGCCGAGTTCTACGTACGGCTGTGGCGCATCTTACTGCATTTGCGGCTGACATTCGAGCTGCAGTTGGTACCGTTGTGACCCAAAGAACGGTAAGAAATCGCTTACTTCAAGGACAGCTCCGAAGCAGGTAGACTGTAGCAGGTATTCAATTGACTGCAAACCATTGCCGCTTCCGACGGTAGTGGTGTCAAGACAGAGCTCACTGGAAATCGGAGTGGAGATCTGTTGTAATTTCTGATGAAAACCGACTCCGCCTTGGTGCCAGTGATGGCTCTATGTTGGTCAGAAGGAGGCCAGGGGACTGCCTGCATCTAATCTGTCTGCGGCCTAAATACACGGGATCTACACCTGGAGCCATGGTCTCGGGAGCAATTTCCTATGACAGCAGGAGCACTCTTGTGGTTATCCCAAACACACTGACTGCAAATTTGTCGTCAGTCTGGTAATTCAATCTATAGTTCAGCCCTTCATGAGTAGCATTCAAGGGGGAGTTTTCCAACAGTATAAAGCTCGCCCTCATACCGCTGCTGTAACGTAATGTGCCCTACAGAGTGTTGACATGTTACCATGACCTGCAAGATCACCAGATCTGTCTCTTTTGATCACGTATGGGGTATTAATGGACGGTAACTCCAGCATCATCCACATTCAGCAATGACTGCCCTAGTATTGATACAACAAGCAACAAGCATGGTACTCCATACCACAAAGTGGCATTCGGCACCTGCATGACACAATGCATGCACGCTTTCAGGCTTGCCTTCAAAATTCTGGAGTTTACACCGGCTTTTAAAGTAACATAATTTCATATTCGCACAGCATTTTCTTGAGCTTAAATTATCCAGTGATCTTGTACATTTAATCAATTAAACATGTTAACTAGACAATTGTATTACCCAAATTTCATTACTCTACAGTAATTTTTTCTTGTTGTTGGGATTTTTTTCCGCCAGTGTATGTTGGAAAGTCTGAACTCTGAGAAAATGCATTTAATTACAAGTTTCGATCATTTTCAAATCGGAATTCAAGTGAAAATGTACCAAGACTTCGTGAATAAAAACAATAAATAAAAGTAAACACAATTGAAAAACATAAACGCACACAGCACAGGGGGGATCTGCAATTGTGAACAGTGGGGGTGCCATTATGCTCTCCTATACGGTTCCATCTTTCACCCGCGGTACTTGTTGAATTGAGGGTGCCAGTTTTTCACCCAAGCCAAGGTGATATTTCGGTTCCCTATACACGGTGCCGCTTGAAAGTTAATGAAATACGTTTGGTTATTTTTGCACCCTACTGCACGGGTTTTTAAAATTATTTATAATTTAAGAAATTTAGAAATTTTAATTATTTTTCTTTCAAATTCTTTCAATGACCTTTCTTTGCAAATTTTAAATATTTTTTTTGAAATGAACGAAGTCTCTCCCCCTCTCTCTCTCTCTCTCTCTCAAATGAACGAGTTCAATAGGTGGGCAAAAAAAAAAAAAAAAAAAAAACCGACATTGTACCTTTCCTGCAACGAACTTAAGAATTCATTTTTTTCTCCCAACAGAGGTGACCCTCTCTTAAATTCAGTTCTTCTTCCAACAGAGGTAACCCTCGCTGAATATCACAAACAAATCCGTTAGCTCATTTCAACCTGCATTCCCCCTCCCCTTGACCTTGCTTCAGTTCGGAAGAAATGAGCGAGTAAAGGTAAATGCGAAGAAAGAATATGCAAGCAAAACCCGTAATCTTGCTGAAACCGAAGAAACGAACACTGTGCCGACAAATTAAAGGGTTTGCTTTGATTTCAGTTCTTTTCAGTTCTCTTCAGTTCCGTGCAAGAGATGAAAGGGAAACGAAAAGGAAGCAATTTTAAAAAGTTACAAGACAAATGTGTGGAATTACTTTACACATACGTTGGGTGTGGATGTGGGTGTGGGGTGCTTTTTAATGCCCGACGAGAAAAACGAAGCGGTTTGACTTCAAGGCCATGCTCCAAGGAGGGGATAGTGTCGCGTACGCGTACGAAATTGTATACAACTCAACTCCAGTGTTTATGTTCCAGTGTTTATGTTCCTAAGAAATAACTTCTACTTTCACTGTACATAAGATGTAAAAATTAAAATGGTTATGTTTTTCTAAGTTCTCCTTTTTATTCCTGTTTAAGAGTGGAAATATCTTTGAAATTATGTTTTTCTGAATATATTCACTTGCGATAAAGGTCCTATCTTATTTTACGAGTCAAAAGAATCTGATGAATCAGCGATTAAGTAATTTTGGCGATGCAATTTATTTTGCTTTTGTATTACGGAATTGCTGATGCAACATAACTAGTGGCGTCCCGTGATAGGACTTGTATAATTCGATGTGGACAATTTTGTGAGAAAAAGGCAAGTGAATTTTGAGTTTGAGTATTAATTTAAGTGATTTATTGTACTTTGAATTTGTGTAAGATAAAAATGGAAACTTTTAAAAGAAGAAGAACTGTTGCACGTTCTGCATTTACTCGTTTATGTAACCTTATTAATGAGGAAATTTCGAAAGAAAGAGCCAATTTAACGGACAATTTGGATTTATTGGCCGATTTTGACCTTCTTGGCGAAAAGTATAACGAACTTTGTGTACTAAATGAGGAAATTATGAATTTGATGTTGCTTGAAACAGAAACGAAACCAGAAGATTTGGATGCTGAAACTTTAACTGTAGATGAATATAACAAGAAATTTAAACGAATCAGCATTATTTTTAAGAACAAAAGTAATTATTATGGAGAAAATGATGACTAGTTCTGTTCAAAGTGTACCTAAAAGAAAATTTAAGTTACCGTTACTGGAATTAAAAAAGTTTGGTGGTGACGTCAAAGACTGGTTGCCATTTTGGGGTCAGTTTAGTAAAATTGATAGTGACCCAAATATTGACGAAGCTGATAAACTTCAGTATTTGATACAAGCTACATTGCCTTCTACTAGAGCTAGAGAATTAGTTGAGAGTTTTCCCCCTTGTAAAGAAAACTATCACAAAGCAATAGACTCTTTAAAATCACGATTTGGACGAGATGACCTACTTGTTGAATTCTATGTTCGAGAACTTTTGAAATTAACTATTTCTATGAACTCTAAGGATCAGAAAGTAAAACTTCCTACTTTGTACGATCGGATTGAGACACAGCTTAGAGCTTTAGAAAGTTTAGGGGTAACAACTGAAAAGTATGCGGCTATGCTCTTCCCGTTAGTTGAATCTTGTTTATCCGAGGAAGTTCTCAGAGCATGGCAAAGAAATAATAGTTACAGAGATGAAAAAAAGGAATCTCGATTTGAAAATTTAATGCAATTTCTGAAAAACGAAGTAGAAGGAGAAGAACGAATCAATCTGGCTATGAAAGGGTTTTCTGTTAAAGACGGTTCTAAGACTTACTCATTGAAAAAACCCATGCACACTGCTGCCGGACTTTTTGCTGGAAGTCAAAGCTCTATCAACTGTGCTTTTTGCAACGAAAAGAGCCATGAAAGTAAAAATTGCAAACTTGCTTTGAATTTAGATTTGCAAGAAAAAACAAGCTTGTTGTCCAAGAAAAAATGTTGTTATCGATGTCTCAAGACTGGACACATGGTAAGGCAGTGTTTAAGTAAAATTAAGTGTTCTCAGTGTCAAAGAAAACATTATAATGTTATGTGTCCTGAAATGAAGCAGTCTGAATACACTGGTTCGAGTAAAATAGTCGACAAAGCTTTAGAAAATTCAAAAGAAAACTTTAACACCTTGGCGAATCCAACATGTTCACCCAGTGTTCTTCTGCAAACTTTAGTGGTACATCTTTATGGGAATGATGGCGATTTTCCTGTGAGAGCGTTAATTGATACAGGCAGTCAAAAATCATACATAACTAAAGAAGCTGTTTCTAAAATGCGTTATGAACCAATTCGAACTGAAGATATGATTCACAATCTTTTTGGTGGTATAGAGAATAAACAGGAACATCATTTGTACAAAGTATATGCGAGCAGTTTCCAAAAGGATATCACTGTTCTTTTGAAGCTTATGACCAAGAGAAAATATGTATTGATATACCAACAGCGATTTCAGGCCCTTGGACCCACGAGATTGAAAAGGAAGGAATATTTCTCAGCGATAAAGAAGCCTGCCTCTATGGTTCTAAATCCTCAGTGCATTTGTTAATAGGTGCTGATATAGCCGGTAAGCTTTTTACTTTAAAAATCGTGAATTTAGCTTGCGGATTAGTGGCAATGGAGACGCTACTCGGATGGACTCTTATGAGAAAATTAGAAAATGAAGCGAAAGATGACAGCTACATGACAGTACTGTCTTTGCATGTGAACGACAAAAGCATTAGTGATCTTTGGAGTTTGGACACTATTGGAATATTGGATCCTGCAGATAAGCAAAGTCAAAGGGAAATTGAGAAAGAAACCGAAAAGCTTTTTTTTTGGATTCTGTTAAACAAGATGAAGATGGTAGATATGTTGTTTCACTACCATGGTTACAAGATCACCCCGTTCTACCTTCAAACAAAGGTCTTTCTGAGAAAAGATTGAAAAATACAGTTGATAGAATCAAAAATCTTGGAATCCTAAAAGACTATGAAACTGTCTTTGAAGACTGGAAAAAGGAAGGTATAATTGAAGAAATAAGTAGTGAAGACCTAAAGGGATCTAAATGTTATTATCTTCCTCATCGGCCTGTCATAAAAGCCAACTCAACAACTAAGATCAGACCAGTCTTCGATGGTTCTGCAAAATTCAAGGGAAGTCCATCCATAAATGACTGCTTAGTAACAGGTCCAAACCTTGTGGAACTTATTCCATCCATCATAAATAGGTTTCGTATTGGGAAGTATGGTGTGATCGCCGATATCCGCAAAGCTTTTCTACAGATTCGGCTGAATGATAGTGACAAGGATTATCTGCGATTTCTTTGGTGGCAAGATGGAGATCCAAATCTTGTAAAAATCTACAGACATTGCCGTTTAGTTTTTGGGATTAAATCAAGTCCATTCCTTTTAGGAGCGACATTGTGTCACCTCTTAGACAGAGCTCCTGATTGCTATAAGATAACTGCTGGACATTTAAAGAAATGTATGTATGTTGACAACTGTGTGGCTAGTGTTGAAAGCGAGGCTGACTTGACAAAGTTTATACATGAATCCAAAGAAGTCATGGCTCTCGGAAAGTTTGATTTACGTGGCTGGCATCACAACCTTTTTGAGTCCTCAGGAGACATTTGTAATAAATCCCAAGATGTTTCTCCTTCCTTACAAGATGTTCCAGTTCTTGGTCTTCTTTGGAACATTGAAAGAGACACATTAAAAATTGATATCAGAGATGACACGCAGAGACAATCTGTAAAAGTAACAAAGAGATATATTCTCTCAAAATGTCACAAAATATTCGACCCTATTGGAATTACGAATTACAGCTCCCATAACTTTAATTCCAAAGATATTGCTACAAGAAACGTGGAAGATTAAAGCTAATTGGGATGATATTCTTCCAGAAGAAATTGTGCATAAATTTGAAAAATGGAACAGACAGTTACATCAGTTAAACAAACTAGAAATACCAAGATGGATTCAATGTCATATGAACTCAGAGCATAGTTTGCATGTGTTTTGTGATGCTAGTCAACAAGCCTATGCTACTTGCATTTTCTTAAGATCTGTGAACCCACATGAAGTTTCTTGTCATTTAGTAGCAGCAAGATCACGAATAGCGCCTCTTAAAAATATTTCCATTTCCAGATTGGAGTTATTGGGTTGTTGTATTGGCGTGAGACTTGCCAAAACTGTTTGCACTGATTTAGAAGAACTTGGTAATATACCTGTTTATTACTGGTCAGATTCGATGAACTGTTTGTACTGGATTAAAAATAATGATCAATGGGCAACGTTTGTGATGAATCGAGTAAGGGAAATTAGATCAGGCAGTGATCCTCAGAGTTGGAATTACTCGCGAAGATCTACGTAAACGCTTTAGGCTGGAGTATTTAGGTCATCTAAGACAAAATACAAAAAAAATTAGAAAGGCTGACGGTATTAAGGTGGGAGAAGTAGTTCTTATTGAAAATAAAAATTTAAAAAGACTCTATTGGCCTTTAGGAAGAGTTACTGAGACTTTTCCTGGTAAAGATGGCATTACACGTCTGGTGAAAGTGAAAACAGCTATTGGTGAAAAATTACGTCCGGTGCAAAGTCTGTATTTACTCGAAATAAATGCAGTTTCTTCAGAACCTTTTCGACATCGAACATCAAAGCGTACAAGAAAACTTTCTCCATCTGCGGGAAAAAATCTAAGAAGCAAGACTGCTGATCCTGTGAAATCTAAAGTCGATCACCAACCTTTACTGAACCAGAAAACCAGATTGGGACGAGAGATTAAAACTATCAAGAGACTTAATCTTTAATTTCGTAATTTAGTTTTGAATTTTGAAATTCAAAAGGTGGGAGTGTCGCGTACGCGTACGAAATTGTATACAACTCAACTCCAGTGTTTGTGTTCCAGTGTTTATGTTCCTAAGAAACAACTTCTACTTTCACTGTACATAAGATGTAAAAATTAAAATGGTTGTGTTTTTCTAAGTTCTCCTTTTTATTCCTGTTTGAGAGTGGAAATATCTTTGAAATTATGTTTTTCTGAATATATTCACTTGCGATAAAGGTCCTATCTTATTTTACGAGTCAAAAGAATCTGATGAATCAGCGATTAAGTAATTTTGGCGATGCAATTTATTTTGCTTTTGTATTACGGAATTGCTGATGCAACAGATAGAAAGGAACACCTGCTAGTCTGGACCCCGAATTTGAAGAAGGACTCAAATTTAAAAAATAATTTAGTATTTGAAGGTTTTTTTTTTTTAATTCAAATGCAAACGTAATACAAGAGGTAAAGAAACTTAATATACAGGGTGACTTTTGATTTACCCCTACAACTTTAAAACGAAATAACACAAGAACCGTTGCAGATAGTACAATTTTTTTTTATTGAAGAGACCATCGGAAAGGAAGTTAAGTTGAGTTTTCATAGTGAGAACTTTAAGAGGCGATACAGTAGCGCAACTCAGTCACAAAGTAATCAGTTTCTTGTGTAGGCGTTTCTCTTTTTGCTCTGAGTCAGAAATGGTTTTTTGGGGCTATTGAAGTCTATCGGTTTTTTCTTGCACACCATGTCTTTGATGTGACGCCAAAGATAGAAATCGTACTTACTGTCCGTTCTTGAAAGCCGCGCCTAGCACTCGGGAACTATTTCACTTAAAAAAGGGGTGATGCATAGTGAGCGAGGGAACATTCCGAAGTTTTCAATTTGAAACTTGCATTTGCTATCCTTCTGGCACATTCCTTATTATTCTTCTCCTTATTGTTATCTTACCTATCATCCCTATTTTGGTAATATCAGAGAAAATCTGACGCATGCGTAAGTACGCGGAAAGTTTTACCTAAGAAAATCAGACAGTATTCATGTGTATCCAGTATATAATATGGCAAACCTTTTTCAATGCACCTTCCAATGCACCAGGATGGTATAGTTCGGTATTGATGAGCAATAACAAGGTTCAAAATATATTGTGGATTTATTTCCTTTTCGACGTTCTTTTCAATAAAAACTTATTGTTATTTTAATTTAAAATTTTAGATCATAAAGAGAGAGAGAGAGAATGGATTTTGTATGTTCAGCATATGAGGAGGGGGATCTCCGGAACCACTGTAGCTACCGTAAAATGGGGTGAATCGGTACACTTTTCAGCTTTGATTGTAAAAAAAAAGTAACTAAAATATATATTTTTAATTTGAGTTTTTGGGTAAAAACTTCGGCCTTGCTTTGTTTTTGATATTCCAAGAAAAGACCAAACATTTTAAGCAGTATTTATATTGTAACGAGTCCGTAGCACCTTCAACTTTCTTAAATGAGCATTCCAATCTTGAGAAAATAACAATGAATTTATTTACAAGTATGTACACTTATTTACAAAAGGAGCAGGAAACAATTGCTAAACATCCAGCAATTAGGTATCAAAACAGTACACTGTACACTCAACCGTAACTCAGCACCACGTATCTAACGTGAACAGTAATTAAGAAATTACAAAAGCAAAACAAACATTCGCCCAAAAGCGAATAAAACCGAGCCTCTCAGAAATCCAATCTGAGAAAAACTAACTGATTGTGTTCAAGGCCAGCTATTTATACTCGAAACGAAATCTCGACAACATTCTAGCAAAATCTGGAGTATTTTGTTCATTCATAACTTCCATAATCCATTCAAGAAACTTCTAGTAATAAAAAGAAAACCCACGCGAAAATGTCTTCATGCTTATTAAATGTAGGGCAAGTGTAAAAACTACAAAACGTTACAGGGCCGGTATACAAGTGATAAAAGTGATATCTTCAGATACTTTTGCAACATGTCGCCAGATAAAACCAAAACTAGGGAAAATGATGCAAGGCAGGAAAAACAACAACTATTTACAAGATTTGTAACAATATATGTAGGAATTTAGGGGTGTTCCGAATCACCCAGCTGATACGAGTCAATCGGAACACATGTTAAAATTTTTATTTTTTTCAATTTGACCTGTAATAGGTCTCACAAGCATTGGTAATATTGATGGGGGAGAATGAAAACAGAAACTGTCAAATAAAAGTTTATTTTCTATACCAGTAAACGTTCATAATTTGTCAAAATTAAAAAGTAATTTTGAACTTATGAAAAATTAAAATTAATTTTAAGAAATGCTTTTGAATTGAAATACAAGGATTTATCATAAATTGAAGTCGCGCATGTCGTTCACAAATATGTACTTGTCCTTAAAACTAACAGCTGTGGCTTGGGTTAAGTTTTTTCATAACCTCTTCTGGGATAAACGCTGCCTTTTCTTTAATTTCTTATAATTTCTGGGCTTTGGTAATTGTCTTGTAACATTTTCCCACTTATTCATCACTGTCTATGTGCTGGACTTTTGCTATATAAAGTCTGTATGACCTTCTCCCATGTATTTTAAGTAAGTAGAAGTCTTCTGGAGCAAAAATCTTGTTTAAAACTTCAACTTTCTGTTATTCTAAGATCTAGTTGCTCAAGAGAAGGGATAAACAGTAATAAATCCTTGTTTTTGTCTTGACTAGAAGAATAGGGGTTGGAATTTTGATTTTTCAAGCAGTTTCTTTTAAATAAACTTGAATTAGAACAACAGAACAAAGTGTTCCGATTCAGCCCGCAATTCCTTATCCTATGAGATTATGAAGAATTTTTCATTTTTAAGCCACAATTAATATGTGTTATCTCTTCTAATGCGGTAGTCTGTTGCTCAGATATATGCATAATTAAAAATACTATTCCTATATTTGAAATATAAACGGGTGTGTACTTACATACAAAGTTTTGCATGCCATGAAAACGTGATGTTTTTCAGCTTCCCACTTGCAGCCTTGCACAGAAGTCAGTAGTGTCGCCAGGATGACAAAAATATTTTTTTCCTACTTCTTATAATGTTACCTTTCTAAAAAAAATTCAACTGCCAAAAATACCAGACGGTATATTTATCAGGAATTTCTTTGTATGATCAGAAAGTTTTGTTCCGAATCACCCCGCTGTTCCTAATACTACCATACTGTCAAAGACGAAGAGGAATAGTGGTTTAAAGACTGCCAGTTTGGAAAAATGACCGGGAAGTGAACCACAAACCTTCAAAATTCATCAAAAATCGGCTGAAATTTCGTCGTTAAGAGTTTAATTTTAAAAAATTTCTGGAGAGACCCCCCCTCCCACCCAATCAAATATCATGGGAAAATCGTCTAAAATCCCGTTTTTAGAACTTTTTACGACTACACTTTACTTTTTACGACTACAAATGTTACGCAACTTTTCTTATTTGAGCGCTCTTTTCTGATAATGCTCCCCCCTCCCCAATAATTAGATCGCGGTTACGCCAATGGAGGTGGCAGATGAATATTTGCTTGCGAAAATGATGCCACAGACTACCGGGAATTCTGCAACTAGGATTTTAGAATTGAGGAACATACACTCAACATTTGGTGTAAATAATCCTTGATTGCTCAGTAGAACAGGCCATTAGTATAATAACGGCTGTGAGTCTGCTTGTTTAGTCCTCTGGAGGGGGGGGGGGTGTTCTTCTAATCTGCATCTAATTTCGTTGTTGGAAAAACATAATGATAACAAAAATAAGAAAACGTACAATTGGAAAAATCCTTTCCAGGAAATGACAAAGGTTAGATGGGAAACCTACAAATTACAGGTTCATGGACGCCATATGCACAACTTACCTAGCGTCATGTGAATGGACTACTTTTTCTCGAGTATCGCCTTCGTTGAAGGCATTAAAACTCATCAATCACTGTCACGTCCAGCCCCTTCCCAGAACTTCGGTGGCTTGCCTCTCTAAAATACGTGTGGAGGGAAGAATGGATCACTATTCTTTCTCATCAGGAAAACGTAGACCAGTTATTAATATGAAACCGCTGCTTGGGTCTGTTCTTTTATGGAAGACGTATAATAAACAAAGTCAGACCAAAAACCTGCTGCTAAAGCTAAAAGCTGAATTGAGTAAAAAACGAAATAAACTGCTCTGCAAAAAAAAGTTCTGTCTGTCGTTGCTTTTTTGTTTTCTTTGCATCCGGTACTCGCATTGTCATTTTTAGCGTCTTTTTATGCAAAGACTTTTACTGTTGATTTGAGCATTTTATCAATTTCAATCTTAACTGCTTCTATGTGTGTGTGTGTCTTTTTTTTTTGTCAATGTTTGTGAAAGTTTTATTTAATCAATTATTCACAGGGACCGGTTGTAGAGAAATGAATTCAGTAATCATTTCCTGTCGTACCATACTGTTATGAAAATTCTCTTATGGTAACAACTGAATCTGATGAGGATTTTTAACCTAATCGCTCCACAAATTGGAAAAAAAATTAGACCTATTAATTGACTTAAATACAACTTCTTCGTCCCTGAGACAAAAAACTCTTTAATCACACACTGAGAACGGAAGGGGCACTTTTTATTCCCATTGACTTAAAAAAAATTTGTGTCCCTTTCATTCTTGGTGTGCCATCCGAGCACAGGGCGTTTAGGTGACCTGTTATTATAACATTATTTAATGGTGGGGCTATACGAAAATGTAAATTTTCAATATATGAACAGTTAGTACCTGATGGAATTTTTTGACTATTTTTTTCTGAAATCAGCGTCCAAAAATCTATCACAATCAGCTATTGATTTGTACTCATTGAAAAGTACAAATAATCCAATTGTTATTGATTAATATTGTTAAGGTAAAATGAAATAAGTTTTAAAAATATGTGTGTGAAGGATCAAAAGGACTGATCAAAGTTTCAAAACCTGGTGCGTTTTACAGGGTTTGAGGAGACTTACAGTAGAAAAAAAATGAATTTTGACATTTTATTGTTATCGCAATGACGAATTTCGACCAGCTGTGGCGTACAAGAATTAGGTGGGGTGCAATTACATTTGGAAATATTTCTTATCATGGTGGTTCCAAGTTGCTACTGACAGCATCAAAGTCTTTATCAAACTTTGGGCATGGGCCTGACCAACGTACCAAGGTGCAATAAACTATGAAAGCATATTTATAGAAAATATGTGTCCAGCGACTTATTAGAAACATTGAAGTAGGAAAATGCTATTCTTGCTATCAGTTTTCTCCAAACCATTCTTAAAATGCGTTAATATTGGGAAGAGATTAAAGAAAACACGATGGTATTTTGCCTTCGAAAAAGTTGGGTTCATTTCACTCGAACGCAGTAAAATGAGAGAAGAATCAGGAAAACAAAAATAATGAACCAGAAGTATAGAAGAGATTTTAAAAATAGGTTTTCTTTGGTTCTTGATTTCAACGCTTCCAATGTAGTTGAGCAGTTTCAAACAACTGAATGTCCACCAGAGTTAGATATTTTTCTTAAAATTAATGAGAAAAAAGAATGGGATCAGGAAGAAGAAAGTGATGGAGAAGCAAATCCATGCAGAAATTCTCTAACAATACTGCAGCACAGGGGCAGATACAAAAATAGTTTTCAGCAGGTGCCTCGAAAAGTAAAAAGTGCCCCCATCCTCCAGTATATTTTTTTATGAAAAAAGCTCTCATGAGGTCTACTTTAAAACACTGAAATCTTATATACTAATTTATTTCAAATTAGGTAGTAAAATATCATTTCCAACATTTCAAGACAATAAACTACTAAATCGTACATCAAATTATTCAATTAATTATTCAACCAAATAGGCTAACAATGCACGGTATTGCTTAGAAACATTGTCATAACATTAAAACACGAGGTTATGAAAACAGAATAATCACTTTTTTCTATCAAAGAACTAATGAACGAATAGTGATATTGTGTACCCTTGATTTCGAGACTCGTGAGTTTTGTGTATTCTTTTACACTGACCCTGGATTATAATATTACTCTCGTAGAAAACCAAAGGGATTTTATTCAAACGTACTTCATATGGGTGAGCGCATAGGAGTGCGCACGGGGGTCACCAGGGGTACCGTAGTACCTCATTACTTAAAAAAAAAAAAAAAGAAAAAGGAAAAATAAAGAAAGGAAGAAAAGAAAAATAATTAATTTGAATTTTGACATATCGAATTCAAATTATGTTTTTCGTAATGACGAATTGCGATAAGTGTGCGGCGTACGTCCGAGAGTACATGTCTCAACTTTTGCCCCAAAGCCCGATAGTTATTTTGGTTTAGTGGTTAAAGTACTGGGTAACTATCACGAGGGTCCCTTTTCTCCACCTTGCCTTGCCCCACCTCTTAAAGTTAAGGTTTTACCACAAAGGGAGTCCCTGGAGCGCCCCCCACCCCCGCGTGGCTGGGTTCTGTGGAACACGAAGATCCCTGGAGCAATCCCCGCTACGGATACACATCTGTACGCCGCGAGCCACCATGTCCTGAATGGTGGTGGAGAAACAAGAACTGTTGGATGCACTACGTTGGTAGACGCCAATCTGAAAAGGAACTACCCGACAACTTAGGTCCAAAAATAAAACATAAAGCAATTTGTGATTGCTTAAAAAAGAGGGACAGTGGAGAGATGGGGTTTCGAATGAGATTCAGTGCTAAGGGGTATGGGAAACAGATTTAAAGGCTAATTCATAGTTAATTTATTTAAGAGCATTGAAAAGTAATTATAAAAAAATCCCGTTTCGATAAGTGCAAAAAAACCCTCGGAATCCGAAGTAATTTTGCACCGATTTTCAAGGAAGTAGGATATGAAAAGAGAAAAGCATCACTGTTCTGGTAAACGATTTTGTGTGTAACTTTGGGAATGTTTTCAAAAAGCTTACCCGCACAAGTTCTTCATTTTTCCACCGCCCCCTCAATTATGTTTGTTTTTAGTACTACCTGTTAAAGCAAGTCGAGTCAAAGAAAAGAATAATAAAATAGGAAACACTACCTGTTGCCGGGATGATTTTCCATTTCGAAAATTTTTGCTCCGTTGTTCAGTAACCAGTGCAGGAGGGGGGACTAAGGGGCTGAAGCCCCTCTCAGAAGCCTGGAGACGAACTCCCCTGACGAGACTAAAGTTAGATTAAAATTGATTTTTTTGACCTTTAATTTGGGAAATTTTGGGAGAGAGCACCGAACCCCCAACCTCCTACCTAGTTTTACCAAAGGTAATTTTAATTTACTTTTCTAATAGACCAAGAGCTGGCTACATAAAAAAATGCGATCATAAGGTACATTAAAATTTTTTGTATAAATAGAAAGTACACATATAGGCAAACATTTATCGCCCGGTCTGCCAGGCCGGGTAAGGGACCGTTCGTGGTGGCGAACGGGCAAAGTTCGATATTTTTCTTTAGATATACTTCAGATATTCTTCAGATTTTTTCAGCAGTTTACGGTCAGCTAAGCCAAAAATTTTCAAACTATTTCAAGAATTTCTTCAGAATTCTGACGGAAGTCATCTTCAAAAATTCTTGAAATTTTTCTCAGATATCGAAGGACACTGAGCTATATTTTTGCTCCAAATTGCACATTTTCAAACAAGAAGGCAGAAAACGGGTACCGAATCCCCTTTCGAAAATTTTGGCACACCAACGCTTAACTGCTTTTTTAAGGAATAATGCTAGAATGATTTTCGAAATGGTCGATGGCTGATCTCTATTGCATAGCTTAGTATTCAGAGTTTACCCAGGGGTAGTCACCCCCTCCCCAAAAAAGAGGTGCCCCTAATTTTACAGAGCAATACCGACCCCCCCCCCCTCCACCACAACAGAAAGATTTTCCCGTAGAAAAAGCAAAAACCCCTTTCAAAATACGTCTGAAAAACTTCAACGGCGCACCTTGAGCTTTGAACCCCCCCCCCTCAACCGCCATTTTGGGTCACCACTGCTTAAACCACTTTTATTGGAATAAATTGCTTTAGCGTTTTCGAGACGGTCGATGACTGATTTTCTGTTGCATGTCTTAACGTAAAGACACTGTAGCAGAGCCTCCCTTCCCCAAAGAGACGGTGCCCCCAAAATGTTAATGACCCCCTCCCCCACCTGAAAAATAGAAAGAACCTGAACAGGAAAAAAATTAAAATCCTTTATCGTACTGTGCCTTAAAAATTTCAAATGTGCAATCAGTATGCGAAAAAGTTAAAGCAATTTAACCTAAGAAGAGTGGTTTCAGCATTAGTGCCCAAAAATGGCGGTTGGGGGGGGGGTGTCATAATACAGAGTGCACAGTTTCAATTTTAGGACGTTATATGACAATGATTTTTCTTTTATTTTTCTTGTACAGGTACATTCTATTTTTCGGGTAAGTGGAGTCATTAACATTTTGGGGGTACGGTTTCTTGGGGGGCGGGGAGTACCCCTAGCTTAAGTGTTTTAACGTTAAGACATGTAAAATAGATCAGTTATTGGCCTTCCCGAAAATCGCTCCAGCAATTTATTCTAACAATAGTGGTTTAAATAGTGGTGACCCAAAATGGCAGTGGGGGGGGGGGTCATGATACAGATTGCACATTTGAAATTTTTAAGGCATTGTACGATAAAGGATTTTAATTTTTTTCGTTTTCAGGTTCTTTCTATTTTTCAGGTGGGGGATGGGGTCATTAACATTTTGGGGGGCACCGTCTCTTTGGGGGGGGGGGGCTCTGCTATAGTGTCTTTACATTAAGACATGCAACAGAAAATCAGCCATCGACCGTCTCGAAAACGCTAAAGCAATTTATTCCAATAAAAGTGGTCCGTTGAAGTTTTTCAGACGTATTTTGAAAGGGGTTTTTGCTTTTTCTACGGGATAATCTTTCTGTTGTGGTGGGGGAGGGGGGGGGGGTCGGTATTGCTCGGTAAAATTTCGAAAATTATTCTAGCATTATTCCCTAAAAAAGCAGTTTAAGCGTTGGTGTCCCAAAATTTTCGAAAGGGGATTCGGTACCCGTTTTCCGGCTTCTTTTTTGAAAATGTGCAATTTGGAGCAAAATATAGCTCAGTGTACTTCGATATCTGAGAAAAATTTTATGAATTTTTGAAGATGACTTCCGTCAGAATTCTGAAGAAATTCTTGAAAGTTTGAAAATTTTTGGCTTAGCTGACCGTAAACTGCTGAAAAAATCTGAAGAATATCTGAAGTACAGTGAACTCTCACTTATACACCGCCTCATTTATGCCCCTTTTTCACTTATGCGACGATTTTCAGTGGTCCCGGTACAGTCCATGGTAAAACAATGATAATTTCATTCGTTTATGCGTCGCTCTAAAGTTAAATATTTCACTTATGCGCCGAATTTTTCGTAAAATGCAAACAATTTAATTTATTTCCTTAAAACATGAGCATGTTTCTTCACTTTCCTCTTTCACCTTTCGCTTTTATTACTCACGGAAGGCATTTTTTCCGCATGAACTAGAGTTCTTTGAGGGACAATTATCTATTATGTATCATTTTAAAGGGACTAGTTTGTGATTAGGTATGCTACAATTTTTGTTTTCTCCTTATCATTGCAGTTAAGTTACAGTGGAGTTGCCAAACCGTAGAAATATGACCATTTTCTATAGAAGCATTCTTATTCATTCTTTCATTAGAACTTGTGTTGCATTTTAGACTTTTAAATAGGCTTGTTCACTTATGCGTCTCTCTCATTTGTGCGCCTTTTTCTGTTGGTCCCTGGGGCCGGCGCATAATTAAGAGTTCACTGTATATATAAAGAAAAATCTCAAATTTTGACCATTCGCCACCACGCCCGGTCCCGGGCTGGCAGACCGGGCGATAAATGTTTGCCTATATGTGTACTTTCTATTTATACAAAAATTTTTAATGTACCTTATGATCGCATTTTTTATGTAACCAGCTCTCGGTATATAAGACAATTTTCGAAGAAAAGTTCTTTACCAGCTCTTTTTCCCCAAAAGTAGCTTAAAATGAGTTTTTGGGACTTCAGTTTCAAAGTATTTCCAGTAGGGAATCTCCGTACAATATCCTTTGTCTAACATCTCCCAACATAGATTTCAAATCAGTTGTAAGCAGGGAGCTCTCGAATCTCACCTCCTCTACTTCTTAGGGGTCATCAAAGATATTTTAAAATAGCATTTTAGAGCCTCTAAGGCGAAAGATTTCCGAGGAGAACTCTCGAACTCTAGCCCCTTAAAATCACCAATCATAGTTTTAATATGTTTTTTTTTTCACCTACAATTTGAAAGCACAATGAGGCACAGTTTATGCGTTTTTGAAGGGACTGTATGAAAAAAAAAAAAACGTACAAATGAAGAAAAAAAAACCGTGTAATAGGTGCACGTTATTGGACTCAGTCGGGACAGATAAAAATCATATAAATGATAAAAACGTATGAAAAAGAAACGTATAAACGGAGCTTCACTGTTTGTGTGAAGTAGTGTTTCGGAGAAAACTTCTAGACCCTCCCAGGAAAAAATCCTGCGCCAAGCGCCACTGACTGAGTCTAACTCATTTCCTGCTACTGCTTCCTAACTACTACTTTCACTTCGGTAATTTTCATTTGGAAAGCTACCAAATGCTCGGATCCGAGACCTATCATTTCTTTAATCTACGCCCACGAGGGTTCTTTTGAGTAAACATGGCAGAAAATATCAAGTCGAGCGGCATAGCGTTCGTAGTTCGTAATAACATGAATTTCAAGTAACAAAACATTGCTTTCTTTTTCTTCCTTTTCTCTAATTTTCTAGGGAAAAGCTCTTGCCCTGCGGCCAGTTTTTGACCTTGAGAGATAGTTCCAGCTGTTATTTTATGCAGCCCAAAAGAGTAAAACCAACGGATCACCAGCGAATATCAAAAAGATTTCTTTCAGGCCGTCAGTTATTTTCAAAATCCGATATGTGCTATAAAGCGAAATTAAACAGAAGAAAGCGTTTCTCTCCTGCAATTCTTGGAACCTGGGGTGTATGAACGCAGTCTTATATTTTTATTTTTTGAAATGCAATAAATCTCTTGCTAAAGTTTTGTTTTACTTTCGTTTTTCAACTTTGAACATTTAAATACTATAGTTTGACTTTTCATTACAACCCTTTATATCCATTTATTTTTCAAAAAATATGGCTTGTAATAGATTTCTACAATGCACTGAATGCATATTTATTTCGCTAGAAGTGCTTGAAACGCACGTTTCAGTCACCATGTGTTAAGTTTTACCATAAGCCATCGGCCATTCGATGCGATAATTAATTGACCAGCGGCCATCGACCGGTTTTTGAACAATTGGCATCGACCCATCGATTAAAAATTGCCATCAGCCGCTTTTTTAGTTTGAACTTTTATGCATAAGAAAAAATCGTAGCTCTCTGGGGTGCGGGGGTTCATCCCTAACCGCCCACCCTTCGCTGCGCCCCTGCTGTAATACATAAAGAACTGTTACTAGAATTTTAAAAAATATGTATATATATCGGAAGGCAATCGTAGGGTTGCACCGTAGACTAATTCTACACATATACTATATTTGTGTCAGGTTTGATGCATGGCAGATCGAAGACCAAGCAAACCTATAGGCAGCATTTCGGTCCATTTCGTGGGATTATGAGCTTTGAGAGATTTTTTTTCAGATCTTTAGGAGATTTCTGGATCATCTCATTGGAAATTGGATGACATGGAGTTGAGCGAATTCGATTAGCACCCAGAAGTAATTCGAAATATCGACCTTGCATGATCTGTAGTAATTGTAATAGAGTACACTGTAAAAAAAAACTGTAAATTTTGAAGAAATTATCCATATTTTTTACAGAAAAAATCTGTTTGTGATGAAACTAGATAAAATACAGGATTTCTCTGTTTTTTTAATCTCCGCAGCCGGTTATAAGCGCATTAACTGTTAACGGTTTCTTCACCGCGAAGCTCGATTGGTCGATTTTAACCACGTGACCCATCGTTGGATTCGAAACAATGGCGGATGTTTTGATGAAACCTGCAGCTGAGTTGCCGTAAGTGAAAGCATTTTTAACATCAAATTAATTGTTGTTTAAGTTTTAGTTGATAATTTTCCGATTATTTTATATGAAATGTAAACATTCCATGTTCTGCTGATTTAAAAAAGCATTTAATAACAAGAATAATAATACAAGGGCGATTCTCTGTAAACTCGTCATTTTTCACACGAAATCTGTCCGGGCCAGTGGTTGGAAAAACTACATATTTTTCGTAGCGAACTACAACTACAACTACTTTCTTATAAATGTAGTTAACTACAGCTACAACTACTTTTTTTTAAATGTAGCGAGCTACACTACTTTTGAAATGTAGTTGCTACTTCGCTACTTAAAAAAATAAATAAATAAATAACAAGAATACACCGTTTGAAGATCGACCGAAAAAATTCGAAAAGTGGTTTAGAATAAAAAATTACCTCATTCGAATATGAAATAGAAATAGGAATTGTCTTTGAATTTATTTATTACTTTTCCTTTTTGTTCCTTTTTTTTGCTAAAATTTCATTTTTTAGATATTTTTACAATTTTTACGAATATTCGCCACAAGAAAAACCCTGTTTTTTTCCTTCGTTCTCTTTTTTTTTTAATTTTTTTCATTTATTTATTTATTTTTTTTAATTTAAAAGTAGTTTTCAGAAATCGCTACAAACTACTATTTTTTTGTATCGCGCTACTCACTACGCTACTTTTTTTAAAAAGTAGTGCGCTACACTACAAACTACTAAA
>JAXGGA010019764.1:0-19462 GCA_038373865.1 Uloborus plumipes
CGATGAATTCCCCCAAATATTATTTTCTCACAGACAAAATGGTTATTACGCAGACACGATTTTTGATCCAAAATGGCGGATACGTCGGCCTTTCTATACAGCAACCATACATAAAGCTACTTGCAGGCCATTGACGTAATTATCATTGTGTTAGCGCTATTTGGCTTCATTCAACCAAAAAATTTATTATAGTTATACCTCAACCATATTGTTTGGCAGGCTCTTTCTTTCAAGAAAAATCTGTCACGCAACAATAAATATAAGAACCTCAGATCTTTTCTTCAGAGTTTTTTCTCTCACACAGTCTACAAACATAAATAACATTTTCCAAATGAAGAGGAAACGTTGCACAATACAAACAATCTTTTCTCACACGTCTGAAACTAGAAGAATTAATTCACTTCTGAATCTATTTCGGGGGAAAAGTTTCTTTCCTTCACTCCCAATCATTAGTCATGTTTTTAATTCCATTTCCACACCAACTCGAGCATTAAAGGACACTTTCTCTGTGTCTTGTTTTCCGATTCATTACCGGTAAATCGGATTTTGCGAAACGTGCCGTCAGTCTACCGCCATGTAGTTCGTTTTCGGCTTTAGATGGTATTTTTAAATGCAAGATCTCAGTTGCTGAAAGTTTCCCATTCTTCCGTAATTAAACTTCAGTTACCTGAATTGAGTTTAAAGGCAAGAGAGGATAAACTGTGCACTTTTTAATTGTGCTTCGTGATTCCAGGCATCGAAGTTGAAGTTCAGAAGGTCAGTCATTAGTCAGTGAAATTTCTGTCTTCCTTTTTTTTCCATTCTCCTCAATTGACTTATTACTTTCTAAACTGTTTAGAATGTAGAATAAGGGTGTATTGAAGCTGATCGATTTGTTTGTTTTTGACTCTAATATAGACAAAATAAGGGATACATTCAGGGGCGACCCGATGGCAGGTCACTCTGACCTTCCAAAAAAGTTACTTATTCATTAAATCTTGTCTTACGATTAAGCAAATTAGGAGGCAAAATTGCAATATTGCAATGTCCATTTTCATTCGATGTACTTATGTATATTCGTATTTTATCATTTGGCACAATTTGGAGTTCCATACTGGTACATAGAATTCGATCAAATCATACACAATCTAGTAATCTAGTTGAATATGCACCACCAAAGTTTCAAAATCTCGTTTCCCGCAGTGTTTTTCTCATCATGACATAATTTTTCATTTTTAACGAACTTTTAATGTTTTTACTTTCTTCTATATCTAATATATAGAAGAAAGTATTGGTTTCGTGAAAATTTTCGAATGTCGAATTTTGACGGATTTGCACGTTTTGACGTGCGCTGAGTCCATTTCGACCATTTTTGGAAAATGTCTGTCTGTGTGTCTGTGTGTCTGTCTGTGTGTGAGTCTGTATGTGTGTGACCTGTTTTTGTGGCCGCGCTAGAGCAAAAACTACTGCATGAAATCGAACAAAAATTTTTGCACATATGTACCACTATGTGAATTGGAGCACCTGACTTTGTTTAGCAAATTCCGCTAAGGGGGGTGGAGCAATCGCACGTGTTCTGCGCGTGGGTGATTGCTATATCTCAGGAAGTAACCGGCGGAATCAAACGAAAATTGGTTCACAGGTAGACCCTATTAAGTACAGGTGCTGATTCAATTTGTGTGTCAATATCTTGAAGGGGAGAGGAGCAATAGCACGTGTTCTGCGCGGGGGTGATTGCTATATCTCAAAAAGTAACTGGCGGAATCAAACGAAAATTGGTCCATAAGTAGACCCTATAGAGTACAGATGCTGATTCAATTTGTGTGTCAATATCTCAAAGGGGGGTGGAGCAATCGCACGTGTTCTGCGCGGAGGTGATTGCTATATCTCAGGAAGTAACAGGCGGAATCAAACGAAAATTGGTCCATAGGTAGACCCTATTGAGTACAAGTGCTGATTCAATTTGTGTGTCAATATCTCAAAGGGGGTGGAGCAATCAAAAGTGCTTATTTTGTCATTGCACCTACTGTATCTCGAGAAATATTGCTGAGATTTGAATGAAATTTGGAATAACACTAACCCAATATGGAAGCAAGCATCGATTAAATTTTGCGCCAATCGCCCCAGGGGGAGGGTGGGGTGATTTTTGCGCTTAGTCAACAATGCGAAAAATTAATTTATTAAAAAATCGCTTTCACGCTATTTAATTATCAAAACAGCTGAAAACTTTCAATGATTTGAAATTTTTAACTGTTGCCAGTTTCTTTTTACTAACAAATAAAATGTTTGCAATTAATCTAAACAAGGCTTTTGCAATGATTTCTAATTTCGCTCATTGATTCTGCATTTGCAGGGTTATTACGATAATTGGGAAATTGGAGCTGTCTCCAATTATTCGGGCGAGTACGTATTTTATTTTGTAACTGGAATTCATGAGATAGATATAGAAGAAAGTTTCGTGACGGCCACGACAGCTAGTTTAATGACTCGTATTTATTTTATGGATTAGTTTGCATTTTCAAGAAACTTTTCATGGTGCGGTTAATGGACTATTCTTACATTTGAATGGAAATTTTAATGTTATTTGTTTAATTTACTGTCAAGGTCATTAATTGTTCTAATTGAAGGGGCAAGTGGATAAAGGTGATATGTGACAATTTTGGGAAAGCTTACTTTATACCATGTAAGAAGGTGAAAAGGTAATTTTTTTTTTTTTTTTTTTGAAAACTTTTTCTGGAAATTAAAGAAAAATGTCGCATATCACCTTTATTCACTTGCCCCTTCAATTCTATTGTGATTTTTCGGTGGTTTTTAATGGTTCTCCATTTAGAGAAAAATTTTAGATTTTAATGGAATTTTTTCTTTTGATTGATAGCTTGTTTTATTTTACACGCTTATTTGCTTCATTTTGTTTCACTTCACTTATTAATTTTTTCTATTCATTTCTTTCTATTATGCACTTTAAAAAGACTATATTAAAATTTAATTACAAGTATAAAATCGTCAAATAAGCCTCTATTTTGTCAGTTTTGTGTTTAAAAACAGCAGAGTCGGAAATTAGTTTAAAAATAAAAGTAAAAATTAGTGGAAAAAGAGAAGAAAAGAAAAAGTTTTGCCGGATTTTGTCAGATGTATTTTCATTAAAATTATGCTTACTTTTACTTAATTTCTTAACACTACAAAATTATAGATTGAAACTACAGGTTGCTCCAGTACAACTTTCTTCATAACATTAAGTTATCACTTCAGGTAAATTGCTTTGATCCGCCACTTTTCATTTCCTTTATTAGACGCAAAAGACATCTTGTATAATGTCCATGGGAATGTTTTTATGAAAATTAAGCACATTTTCTTGCTTTACTTTATTTCCTTTAACTCATTTAATTCTTCATATTTCTTTCTTTCTGTAATGCACTTTGAGAATGAATCCATTAAAATGTAAAAATTGGGAATAAAATCGCCAAATAAGCAGTTATTCTGTGAGTTTTGTGCTTAAAAACAACAGAATCAGAAATTGGTTCGAAATAAAACTAAAAAATAGTGGAAAAAGAACAGAAAAGAAAAGGTTTTGTCAGATGTCTTTTCAGTAAAATTGTGCTTACTTTCACTCGATTTCTCAAAACCACAAAATTATAGATTACAATTACAGGTTTCTCCTGAAAACACCGGTTCTCGTCCGATCACCGAAGTACCTGTTATTTTACAACTATAAGTTGTCACTACAGGTAATTGTTTCAAGCCGGCATTTTTTCTTTCCTTTATTAGACGCAAAAGACATCTTCTATAATGTAATGAGCATGTTTTTATAAAAATTACCTGATTACCGCCCAAAAAGAAAAAAGAAAAGAAAAGAAAAAAAAGGGGGGGGGAGTTCTGTACTACCGAGGTTGCGGAACGTTCAACCGCAACTCCACCTTTCGCTCAAAAACGAAACAACTTTTTACTTCTCTTCACAACGTAATATCTCGAGAACCGGTAGGTGTGAAAGAGGTTTCTGGGCATAAACAAGTTCAAAATGCCATTTATCAAAATCTTCCATCATGGACGCCTTAACAAGCCATTCAAATGGCTTTTCATTTCATTCTTCGATTAAAGAGTGGGGCGGCCTCGGAACACGTGTCAACGCGTTCTACTTAGAGCAGAACTCGTCGATCATCGATTATCGCGCTCTTTTTCGATTTCTGGATTCCACCTCTTCCAAACGCCCATCTCAGGTAGACTTGTATCAGCGTGGGAGCTCAAAGTCGAAGGTTGGCGACTGTCTCCTGTTATTGTAGGAACTGATAGGAACTTTTTACCCAAAACAAAATGAAGAAAGTAAAACATGCAAGTTTTTCAGCATAACTTCCTAATTTTTATGTAATTAGCTGTTATCTGAGACAGGAGTCTTATCCCCCCCCCTCCCTCCACCTTAAGGCCATGGCGAATCCCTCTCCTCAGATAATACGAGCCCCCAAAAGCGAGAACTCCCCCCTAAGTGTGTGCGCCCCCTTTCTCAATCTCTTAAAGACAACTCCTAAAAGCACTTTTTTGGAAATGCTAAACTTAGTTGAGAGGTGATGAGACATTTTTTCTTTCCCCCACAGCTCTAGTTCTTTGAAGGTTATATTGATTCACATTCAGCAGTTCATTAGCTTCAAACAACTTTATTTAAGCATCAACTTAGTAAGAAATAGCAGCACTTCATAAAATGTTGTTTGCAACAATGACAGCTGTTACAAAGATATTATTGTATAGGTTTTATAAATATTTTCTACTGAACTTCTCTTTGGACAGGAAATCTTTTCGGTAATTTTATACACGTTCTCCGTGTAATAAGCATTTACGAGTTGAATCGTACCATTGCTTGCAAACTATCGCTAGCAGTGGCGGATTTACTGATTTTGGGGCTCGTCGCAAAACTTGTTTTTGGATCCCTTTAAAAACCACAGTGAAATGTGGCCAATTATCATAAATGGAAGTCATTTATCATAAGTAGCTTTAGACCTCTTTGGGAATCTTTTTTTTTTTTTTTAATGCCTTCATTTAAAAAATTTCAATCGATTTTATCCGATATGAGAATCGAATTTTTGATGCTATTACTCTTAGTTAAGAAACAAATAAATGAAATATATTTTATATATATTAAAAAATTATAATTTTTAATTTTCGAGCGAAATTCTGTGTCTTTAATGAAAATCAAAATGTTAAAGGTGAAATTAGAAGATCTGATTTAATTTTATTTTGCTTCAATTATGTGGATAGTAAAAATAATATGTTTATCGTAGAGCTTTTAATTGTAAATCTGGAGTAAGTTTATTTGAATTCGAAGTAAGTTTATTTGAATTCTTTTATATGCCTACTTTTTTAACGCCTTAATTTTAAAAATTACGATCTCTTAGAACCGCTGTGAGAATCATATATTTCGCATTTTCAATGCTTGCTATTCTTCGTTGAAAGGCAAACAAATAACATTTCCTTTTATTTTGATTAAATCATTAAAATGAAAGTTTTAAACAAAATTCCATTCTCTTTCAGAGTGTCAAATGTCAAAAACTTAAATGCTAAATATGTGGCTGAATTTTATTTTTGTTTCAACTATTTAAGTTTTTTAACACGTATTGATAAATATGAAATATTTGATTCCGGTCATATTGTACTGATTAGGAGATTTATGGGTACTGTAACGGTTGATTCTTAATGATTTTTTTAAAAACCCAAGCGCAAAAAAAGCGCGCCTTGAAACCGAAACCCGTGACGTCAGATGGCAGTAACTTGCAGCCTTTCATCCATAAAAATTGGATTTTTGCTATATTATCGTTTCATTGCGCGATTTTCTCCTTCCGTAATCAATACCTTAAAGTCTACTAATTCACTATTTAAAACTGGATTTATCAAAGAGCAATCCAATACCCTGCTAGGGGTGATTGTTTTGATATTTTTTGGTGAAATCCGTAGTCAAATTTTTAGAACGCATCACTTGGCGAGAAAAAAAAATTACGGCAGTGCAGAGCGAACAACAGTGTGGAAGCCGGAGAAACTGGTTTCTCGAGCTCCTCGCATCTAAAGCTTCTCGCTCTTTCTTCGCCTTAGTGGAAAGTTCAAAAGCGTCAACGAATGCCCAGTGACGTCACAGCTGCTTGAAATTAAAAAATTATTTAAAAAAAAATTACTTGTCGCAGCGCAAAAATTTTTTCGCCGTTGATGTTCATGTATGTTGCTCTATCATATAAAAATAAAATTGAAAAATCGAAAACTTCCCTATTCTACTAGACTTTTGTTTTCTCCTTAAAATATTTTATTGGAGATAATTTGTTCAACACCAGCTCAAAAGTAACTTTATTACTCATTTACAATTTAATTAAATGCATGCCCAATATTTTGACTAAAAACTATTTGAAACTATTCGAATATATGAAATGTGTTAGTTTATGAAAGGAAATGAATTATTATATGTGTATAATTATAAAATTAGGTGATGCTTAAACAATAGAGGCCTTAGCTTTATCCCTCCCCCCCCCCCCCCACACACACACACATTTTCTCTTTAAAGCTTTCCGGGTATTTTTTTATGGACTCACAATCTCCCTGTCCTGATTAGGATCTATTTCTTTTCGTTACATGTAGTGCTTCAATACAACTTAACAGAATTTTGAAAGTGACCTCCAAACCAGTAGTCGGAAGTAGCGCGCTACAAGTAGCGAAACTACTGTAGTAGCTACATTACGCCTGGCAGCCACGGACGCTTTCATCTGAAAAAGGGGAGTTAGGTTTTGGATGCGCACTACCCGATGCCTTCAGCTTTTGTTCGCTCACTACTTCCTCGTTGCTTTTCCCCCTATTTCGAGAAAGTTCGAAGAGACTTGGCGCCTGCGCAGATGCGGCGGAGGTCGTACGAAAAATTTTTAGACAGTAGCAACTACATTTCAAAAGTAGTGTAGCTCGCTACATTTAAAAAAAAAAATAGTTGTAGCTGTAGTTAACTACATTTATAAGAAAGTAGTTGTAGTTGTAGTTCGCTACGAAAAATAGGTAGTTTTTCCAACCACTGCTCCAAACCATAGTCGATGTCCCGTCTCTCGGTAGATATTTAAAAAATAATTTTATAGCGATGTTTTATTTGTTTTGTGCGGTGCGTGTTGATTCCCATCGCTGGTGTAATCTCGATTGTTCTATTTTCGAATGTGAAATCTCCGGCGGGCTCCCTCTCTCGCCAATCCAGTTCTCCCTCCCACGTGAAGTTGCCGCTCAGAGGTGAGGTGAGTGTTCGAAACCGTTCGAACGAGACCGGACCGGAATGCACCGGCCGCGAATTCCTTTCCCTTCCTCCCCAGCAATGGTCTTTTAAGAACATTTCAATGTGAAAACTTGACGAATTAACGATAAAATCCACTGCTAGAGGCATCCACTTCGGGGCACAGCATAAGACCAAGAACTTATACGATCCTTGACATTGGTAGTTTTATGTTAAGGATCGAATGAGACTGTTTTAGAGTTCAAGACAATTACTGGGCCTGTCTACTGCTTTTCTTATTCTAGTGGAAAATTATTGATTGTGATTATTTTTTAAATGTGAGGGAAAAGCAATTTCTTTGCATTGTTGTGTCTAATGGACATAGAAATCATGTGTTATATAAAACAATTCTTGTCGTTTAATAATAGATGGAATACCACAGGTAAAAGGATTTATTCGGAGAAACGTCCATACAGTCTATGCAAAAATAATTCTTATGGTAATGGAAATCACTTCTTCTTTACATCGACAGAGAAGGTCATGCAAAGTACAGACAGTTAAGTTATGATATGCAAGGACTGCAATTTTGTCCTTGTTATGGACTCATCAGTCAGGAATCGTCAAAAACCGAGCTAGCGACAGATGTTCTCTGAATGAAGCTGAGATTACCAGCAAACTGGCAGCTGAAGCTAATTTAGCACGCTACGATTTGTGACGAATTTACCGTGTCGCAAATGTTGCAATTGCGAGAGACCCCAACTACCAAAAGGCCCCTTAATGTCCCAGGACATGGAAAGTACCAGGCACCAATCCAAATGACCAAATAAAGCCCCCCTCCTCTCAAATGACCAAATAAAGCACAAAACTGCAATTTTGAAACTTATTTTTCGAAAATATCGCCCCAGACTCGTATCTGCAACGGGAAATTACACTGTGACTTACTTTTCGAGACTCTCTCAAAAACCAGAAGCTAGATCCGTCGTCGGAAAGTATCTGCAGAGTATAGTTAATATTATGCCCATGGAGTATACAAGAAGTCAATAGCGAATTTACAGGTTTAGGGGCTCCTTGAACATGAAGAGAATTACGTACATAAAATATTCTTCTTAAGAATTTTGGGAAGCAACTTCGCGTCCTTTATGTGGTAGGGGCCCCTCGCAAATCCTCAAAGTGATTTTAAAATATTCTAGTCTTTATACATACCAAGCCATTGATTATATACGAGACGTTTAAAATAGCCAAAACCCATACTAACAATATAATATTGCTTTTTAATGGACCTCAAGCGTAGGGTTGGGTCATAAGGTCAGTCCTCCTTCACGCGACCAAATATGACCTAAAACTGCATTTTGGGGATTGATACTAATCTATCGATCATTATCGATATTAATCACGGATAAGGTGGGCAGGCGCGGATCCAGAGGGGGGGTCATGGGGGTTATGATCCCCCCCCCCCTTAACCGACAAAATTTTGTTAAAATTGCATTTTTGGTACTTATATTACGAAAAACTTGTCAAAAACCCCCAATTTGCATAAAAATTGTACTTTGACCCCTCCCCCTTTCCGAAAATGACCCTCTCCTTAACCAGAAGCTGGATCCGCCCTTGAAGGTGGGTGAGCCAAATTAGAGCCCCTATAACTATAGGGGCCTTAAGCCAAATAAGGTCATGTAGGACCAACAAAGCCATTTTTCTGGATATGTATAGGATGACAAAAAATCATCTCTTAAAGATCTTGACTTTATTGCAATCAGAGAGCCTAGCTGATGATAAAGTGTTTACAACAAGCAATTTATTATGAACAAGCAAAAATGTAGCAACAGCTTTTTCAAAGGAGTCTTGCAAAATTGCCTGCCAGACAAAGAAATTTTGTTTCTTCATGGTTCACTGTAGTTACAACATTTGTATTGCCGCCGGCGGGTAATGTTGAAAATTTTTCTATTAATTTCTCGATAAACAGGAAATTTTTTTTAGAGCATTGTGTTAAAAACACTGCATATTCGAGCAAAATCATTTTTGCGGAAATATACATTTTGGTTTTGCTCATTTAACTCATTCGTTTTGAATTCATACGTAATATCGCAATTTGTCTGTTGAGACTTCTTCGATAAGATCAGTAATTAACCTAAAAAGAAGAACATGAGTGTATATTGTATGTGTACTTAGAAGAATTATTTCATTCAAGGAAACAAAGCCTAAAATCCCCAAATTGTTTTCACTTTACCAGAAACAAAAAAGGAAAGAACCCGCTTTGAACTTTCTTCATCATGTCATCAGTAAATTCATATTTGCATCATAGATTTACAAACAAAGTAACATTTTCTTTTAAAGTGAAGAAAAGAATAGCTTTTTAATGCTTCAATAAAATTTAAATGCCTTTTCTCAATTGAGTAATATACTGTATTAGAAATAATTTAAGACTGTGCCAAAAGCCAGGGAGTCAAGACCGACTCCATCAAGTGGAAAAAAGTAATTATAAGGCAGACGTAAAACTATAATTATATTTACTAGCCTCTTAACCTTTTATGTCCCGACGGGACTTATAAGTCCCGCTTATATTAATTTAGTATTATGAATCCTACATGGCTAGAATCATGCTGAAGCTTTTCAGTACCACTCCTTGTACTTTGCTGAGAGGCCGACTGATGGTACCTGCGATCGGAAACAGTTTTCTTAGGGAGCCTAAAGCGTAGGGCAAGGGTGCCAATCCCCCCCCCCCAAGCTCAATGGCGCAAATCCCCCCCTCCAACATTTTTCATAACACTCTGTTGCTTTTTATTTTTACCCCTCTTTTTTATTTTATTTATTTTTTAAATATTATTTATTTTTTTAAACATTTTTAATTTATTTTTAAAAAAAAATTATTTTTTGTAACTTATTTATTGATTTTTTAAAATTATTTATTTATTTTTTTTAATTATTTCTATTTTTTTTTTTTTTTAATTTTCAGAAGTACTAATTATGCGCAGAATAGAATCACTTTTTTGCTCTTCCACACATTCCAAGCACACACTCAGAGAAAAAAAAAATAAATAAGTAATAAATAATTTTCAAGTAATAAAATAAATAATTTAAATTAAAAAATAAATTAATGAATAATTTTTATTTAAAAAAATCAGTAAGTAATTTAAATAAAAAAAATAATAAATAATTTAAATAAATAAACAAATAAATTAGTTTTAAAAAATCCCCCCCCCCCAAAAAAAAAAAAAATTTTTTGATGGCGCGACTTGCGCCATAATCCCCCCCTGTGGGCACCTTCACATCACACACTCCAGGGTCCCCCGTACCTACCACAACTCGTGGTTTAACCGGGACAGGACCCTGAAGAGCGCTCTGTTCTTTTTGAACCAGACCAAGGGTCGAGCAAACCCCTTGGCCCAGCACCCCCAGAGGTATCGTTTCACTTGGAGGACTTTGTGACCACGACATTTTTAACGTCCCCCAGCCACCATTAATCAAGACGGTGGATCTTTGATCGGCTGGGATCGAACCCGGGTCCCTCCGAACACGAGTCCGACGCCTTACCGATCGGGCTACCAAGGCCCTCCCCTGTGGGCACCCCTGGCATAGGGGCCTTAGACCCCCAAAAATTTCAAAAAAAATTCTGTCAGTAAAAATGTTTTTTGATGTATTTACAACTCAAAAAACCAAAAAATAAGTAAAAATTCATTGTTAAGTTAATTTGGGACATAAAGGGTAAAAAGAGAGAGAGAGAGAAGTTTCTGCATGAATCAATTTTAAAAATCAGTAATAAATTTTGATGTTCACATGAGAAAATTTGAGCTCTCGGAGACTTCCTAGGGTTATTAAAATATTTTTCTAGGTGAAACTTTCTAGAGGAATACAAGATCTTTTCAACACTGATAAATATGAAACTTAATACTCGTTTGGTGACAGATATCTAGCTGGGATCTGAAAGAAATCTTTGTCTATTTATCTCCGTATCTGCTTTTATGTGAATGCCGCCGATATTATCAAGTCTGATACGTAGAGTTTGGGGGAAATAATATCTTTTGCGTGTAGAGAGTTTATTGTTTTCTGCAGGTCATCGGAAGCTTATCTCCACAAAAGCAACAACTTCCGACAAGATGCCCGACTTTATGAAAACACGCTACTTTTTCCGTGCGACTGATAGAACTACAGCACTGACAAACTACAGTGGAGGCCGGTTAATTGAATCAGGGGAATTGATTCAACCGCTTTAATGAATCAAATCGTCAAAAATGGAACTCAACCCAGCTAATTCCCCCTGCCCCCCCCCCCCCCATATTGAATCAATACTGCTTCGAACAAACATGATTCATTAAGCGACGGTCACACACTGTGTTAGCAGTTATTCCCCAATTGCTTTTCATACAATCGCTTTCCAGACAAAATTCGCCTAGATCTGATAACCACACAAGCAAAAATATTGTGTGGGAATAAAAAAAAAATTCATACATCATTACACAGCCCATTAGCAAAAAAACATTAATACCCAATATCACAAGGGAACAATTCAACAAATTTCTGTTGAGGTTTTCAGCTGTTTTAGAGTTAAAAGGACATGCTGATTTCGAAACTAGTTTTCTTCTGTATATTGCTTCAAGTTTTTTCTCTCCATACATCTTATGAAAATATAACCACTTTCCGCGAAAACGTACTTTTTCGTCCCCCCCCCGCAACGTATTTTATCTACTTATTTATTTGTTTTTTGATGTTGTTTATCAATTTATTCGTTTTTTTATTTATTTGTTATTTATTTATTTATTTATTTATTTTATTTTTATTTTATTTGTTTGAAATTCCTTTTTATGCACTTGTTTTAATTTTGAAGTAGGAATGTGTTTAGCAGTCATTATGCTCTCATAAAAAATGTAAGCTTTAAAATACATTCATAATTTGAAGTGTATATATAAGTGGAATAAATACTGAAATACCCTTTCGCAACCAAAAGGTTGGCCTTGATTTCTTCCGTAACTCAAGACTCCACTTCATATATAAAAACTGCCCAGCAAAGTTTGCAAATGCTGTTTCATATTCAGTGAGAAGTGTTGCATGAAAACAATAGGCAAGCACGCGTTGTGCATATAAATAACTGTCAATACTCATCTTTTTGCTCAAGAATGTATATATTATGTCATCAAAATTCCAAAGCAGTTGAAAACATTCCCTTTACAATGCGTAATTTTCCATAAAAGCTAGAAAATATTTTCTTATAGTTTCAACATTCAACAGATCGAGTGCATAAAACTTAGGCTTTCTAAAAATCTGCATCTTCTGGAAGTAAACATATTTTTATTTGCCTCAAATTTAAAATTGATATAAGAGGGTGAAAATGGAAAAATTCGCTTTGCCAAGTTTCTCACTTCTGAAATGAATCAATCTGAATCACTTCATTTCAAGAAAAATTATATGTATGAGCTTTGAACTTTTATTCAAAAGTAAACAAAAAAGGTAATTATTAACGCTGCATGTCTAAAATTAGAATCAACATAGAATGTTTTGAAAAACGTTTGCTAACTTCGTATGCAAAGTTAGTGTTAATCAAAGCGAAATTACCATCACGTGCACTATAGACAATATACCCCGAACTTGTTGGAACACATTTTTTTTTTTTTTGCATAATAGAAAGCTTTAGTTAATAACAGCTCAAAGTCAAACACTGAAAACAGTACCATGACAACCCTCAACAACGGGAAAGCTGTTATATCAGAAGCGTTGCGTGTTTCATTCCCGTTTGTCGTCGGTTGTTGTCAAAACCCGTCAGGGGCGGCTCCTCACTATGGGCCGGGTGGGCCGGGCCCACCCAGAAAAATTGGAAGAAAAACTAATACAAAATTAAAACATATCGTTTTGTATTTCTGTTCAAAAAACTAAAAAAAAAAACAAAAAAACATAGTGCACAAAACATATTTTAAACCTACAGTCCCCCCCCCCCCCCCAACGCACATCGCTAACACAGCACAAGAAAGATTTCTAACTCCATCAATTTTAGCGCTTCGCACGGCTTTTAGAACGAGCTTGAGGGCCGCTCTCAGTAGGCCCGCGGCCAACTCCGCTTTTAGCCAATCGCAGTGGCTGGATTAAGAAGAGCGGTTCTCTGATGACACCCCATTGTAACATTCGACCTGTGGGCCCATCTTCCTTGGCCCGAGATTTCCCTTTGTCCCTAACCAAAGCGGTGGAGAGGGAAGTGTCTCCTCACTGCGTACAGGAGCAGAATGTGAGGTCCGGGAGAAAACTCGCCTCTTCTCATTTCGCACTCTTCTTTTTTCTCTTTTCCTTTCTTTCTTTTTTTTTTTTTTTTTTGTCTTTCTTTTTTACTTTCAACACCTATTACTAACAGGCATAGAGATTGCTAATTCCATTACCGCCCCCCTCACCTTTTTGTAATACAGTGCATGTATATTTTATTGGTTAATTTGCGTTTGGGAACAGAGATTCTTATTCTCAAAATTTTTGTGTGAAGACTTTATTTTTGACTTGCAGACCGTTTGCCATTTTCTTGGTATTAGTTTGAATTTAATCTCATAGTGTTGTAAGTATTGTATGAACTCTAGAAACTTTGTCATCCTTCCGGGTGTGACATTATAAATGCTTGGAGAATTAATAAGTATTCTTAAGCTCTAAATGCTAAATTTATTTAGCCGAATCAATGATTACATTTATATCCAGGACCAAAGTCGTCCAAAGAGCGGCCAACACCCTCCCCTTAAAATATCGATGAAGTAGTTCTCCCCTCCCCTCTTTTTGATAATCATCCCTGCAACTAATATTATCACATTCATAGGGATTTTAATGTCCGAAAAAACACTTAGATGTTGAATAAAAACTTTTGCTACTCTACAACTTTTCTTAAATCTTATGACACGTAACATTAACCTTCTACTACAAATTCATTTAAAGCAGTAACCAGAAAAAACAAAACGTTGAAATTGAACTTTCATAAAAATACTGAGTGGATCAACGTCTACTGTATGTAAAAACTATATTCAGATTAAAAATGTATAAATGAATAATACACTTATTCTTTAAATTATTATTATTTTACAAATTGCTTCATAATTCATAGAGGAAACACGTGGATATAAAATTTCGCAACATTTAACAACTATATTTTGCAATATATTTTTCTGAAATTTTACAATATATGAAATATTAAATACTGTTTAAAAGCAATGTAGTTAAATTAAAAATTTCTATCAAAGTTTAATAACGATACCTAATGGTTCTGAAAAACTAGGCGTTCTACAAGATTTTTTATTTCTAACATATAGCATGTTACCATGACTATCAGTCAAATTACGTATCCGAAAAGAAATTAATTATCAGTTAATCAAATATTTCTGACAAACATAATCAAATTAGTCAGTTATCCGTGTTTTAATTTTAATGTTATTCGAATCGGTAAGTCAAGATCCAGATTATATTGTAAGAAAAATAAGTGTGTTAATATTGTTTTGTACATGTGTGTATTTCCTGAAAATAATTCGATTCAGCTCATCACTAGTTTGAGTATACGATCATACATTGGTAAGTGAGTGGAACCATAACTGTTCAAGCCAGTGTATTCCAATTTATTTAAAAGCATACACATACATTAAAATTGAAAGGTAATGTAAATATCATGGCTATAAAAGTAACATTTTTAAGTTGAAACACCGTTAGGATTTGTTTTTTCATGAACTGAAATTGCAACATTTGTATCCAAATTTTAAAAAAAATGTAAGCATGCCTATATCGAGTCATTTACCTTATGAGTTCCTAAATTTGATGAGAGAGGCTTTCAAAAACACATGGTGCAGGTTGTCGACATTTTTAGGGGGTGAGAGGGTGTGTTTTAGGCAGAAATGTTCGTTTTCTTTTTGAGTGCAGTCCCGTAATGTTTGAGTAATGGCACCGACTTGTGGCGTAACACTTTTAATGTGATGAATATTTTCACTGTCCGAAAATGGCAAAATTCTGAGAGCTAGCTTTGCGAAACATTAGTGATGTATAGGAAGTATGTCGTCTGTGAAAAATATTGTTATTATCATTACATTGATCGCTTAAGGCTGGTATAACATTTAAAATATAAAACCTATGTATCGAATCAAATGAGATAATTTTGCAATGCAAATTTGTATTAATAGAATTAAATATTATTTTATGTCGCTCAGCATTAGTTTAATAGTTGTTTCCTTCATTTTTTTTTGTAAGCATTACTGGGGGAACATATAATTGCGGGCCCACCCACTAAATTAAGGCACGAGCCGCCACTGAAACCCGCTAATATTATTATCCCGTTTTCATTATGCAGTCTTGTCTCGTCCATAGACTGACCCCTTCACGGTTGGAAAAGATTGGTAATGAAATAAATATTTGGCTGACCGCACTTTCAGACCCAACACGTGACAAGAGCCGGAAAAACTACGCGTGCGCCCTCCAGGCTTTTGCGCATAGACTCTTCAGCCCTCTCTTCTATGCCTCATAAAATCTAAACCGTTAATTTTTGCGAGAAATTTTGAGCACAGACGTCTAGAGTGCCAGAAATATAGCTTTGAAAACAGGGTAATGGACGGAAACCAAACAGGGTTACTTTGTGAAATAACTATGTATATTTCCAATTATGAAAAACTGTCTACACATGTATAGAAAATCTCCTTTCGTCCAAATATGGGGAACTTTCTCCTGTTTTTCCAGATATGGTAAACTTTCTCCGAATAAAAAGTTTTCGCCAACTCTTCGTCAGTTATGAAAAACTTTTTTCATTGATAGAAAACCTCCTCTCTACCAAATAGGAAAACTCTCCTCTTCCTCTCTAAATATGGAAAACTTTCTGCCCCTCTTCAATGAGTATGGAAAACTTTGTCCAACCTTTCACCATGTATAAAAAACCATCTCCTCCTTTCGCATGATAGATGCAAAATCCCCTCCCCTTCTCCACTCTTAATTAGTGAATACAATGCGATGCTCTCTGCCCCTTACTAAACGACATTTTCTTTTGCTCCTTCTTTCTGCTTGTTTCCTTAATATGAAGCAATCAGAATCATTTTCTGGGGGAGGAGTTCGATTAAAAATCTTATATGTCATATGCATGTACATAAAGATGATCGACTAAGGCCTACAACTCCAACGAAACAGAAGGCCTTAGCAAGGGTTACCGCAGATAAGACTGATGACGTAATGTAAATAAATATTACTTGACTGTGCAGCGCCATTAACAATTGCCAAAACTAAAAAAAAAAATTATGAAATTCGAAAATATAATAGAACTTAAAAGAAGTGTAGCTAAGGTCAAGTGTTCTGCGCATGGGTTGTAAGATTTGACATTAATATCTCGCCTGGGGTTGCGCCCCTTCATACTGATATATGCAAAAAGCTGAACAGGGAATATTTCATCAGCTTCATCTGCACAGTGATTCCTCAGTGTCAGCGAAACGGGTTTCAATGTCACTTGCATATCATTTCCATTATCGCTCCTGTGAGATAAAAGCGTCGCATCCCAAAGCCGTAAATCTCTTCATCCTATTGTTTCGCTTTTTGGTGGAGATGATACTGGGTCAACATGGTATCAGAGCTCCACTTCGCCTTTCAAGGCTCGTGACAAAGGCACATTATTTTTTCCCTCCGACGACCTTCGTTTATTTGACGCCCACATCCACCATCCAAGCGTTGGAGTCTGAATTTGTTTTCAATTCACGATTTTTAGGGATTGTCCAAAAAATGAACTTAACTAGAAAAGTAATTTGAAAATACCTCTTTTATTCTGAATCTTTTAACCCATTTATACCCAAGTTTTTTTTAATAATTTTTTTCAATTTTTATCTGCTTAAAACTCTTACTTTGAATGCTTTACATACATTTTAGGCGTCAAACAGATCGCCGTTGCCATGTTTAGTAAGTTATTTAACGTCCTGTTTATGGGACACTCGGCAGATATGTGCGCAAAATACGACCTTACATGACTTTTATTTTGCAAAGTAACGTTACAGAAGGCATCTGTGATCAATTTTAAGCAAATCATTTTAAAATAGTTTAATTTTATGAAAAATAAGTTCGCAAAAAAAAAAAAAATTACTTTCTGTGGCTACCCATGCTGGATCATTGCTTAACTGATTTGTCTGCAAATAGCTGTCAATAAATAAACTCTGATGTCCAACTAGTGGCTCTAACTGGTTTTCTCAAGAAGAAGGACTATTTAACAGCTTTAGTAAAATGATATACCCATTACAGGTTTTTATATGCAGTAAATAACAAGCGTCCCGTTTTTAGGCTACAGGGCATAAATGGGTTAATTGAACACTAAGTTTCGTTTATCAAGAAAAAGTTATGAACAATCATTTAGGATAAGGATAAGGGACAGCTGCAGGGGGAGGAACGGGACAGCTGCATTTATGTCGGAATAAAATGTGAAACATTATTTGTGGCTTGTCCAGTAGATGTAGCAGATAAGAATTAACTAGAGCCTCTCTAAACTGTGCTACTTCAATAGTTTCATTATTTCTTAGTCTTGGATAACTGAACAAAAGTTTCGGCATTTTTCTTCAGTCTTATACAAATAGTTGCAAAAATCCAATTACGATATAAATAAGGCAATTCAAAATATAAATGACTGTTACCCTAAACGACTGTACTGCTGATACAGAATACATTTTCAACAATACAGGGGTGCCCACGGGGGGGGGGGGAACTATGGCGCAAATTGCGCCATAATCCCCCATTAATAAAATTTCTGGGGGATGTTATTTAAAACTAATTTAATTATTAATTTATTTATTTTTTATTTTTATACAAATTATTTACTGATTTTTTTAAATAAAAATTAATTTATTTATTTTTTCAATTTAGGGTGAGTTCTGGTAAGTGCGTACCCTTTTTTTCAAAGTTCATGTTCTCAAGGATGCTGCTCTGTTGAAAAATCATGTTCACTCACAATTTTTTTTTAGTTTACTTTCCAGATCCTTTACTAAGATTTTCAAACATATAATATGTCGAACAAACCATAAGCATAGGTTTTGTGACCTGGTTTATGACATCTATTCTAAGGTACGCAGTGGCGTAATCTAGGGGGGGGGGGCATAGGGGGGCAAGTGCCCCCCTACTTTTTTTGGTCCAGGGGCAGAGTTATTATTTTGCCCCCCTAGTTTTTAAGTGAATTTTTTTTTAATTGTTTGTCAAATGATGCATACCTTATTTTCAAACGAGAAAAAATGTAATTTCCTAAATGTAACCATTGTAGGAAAAGACGGGACACAATACAATACAATACAATACAAATGCGACGACCAGCAGCAGGCTCTGGGCCCAACTGGGCTGGTCCTAGTCAAATTAAAGACCCCAGTGAAGATCAATGGCCCTCTTAAAGCTATCTACTCCATTGCTCCTTACCGCCTCTTCCGGTAAACTGTTCCAAGTTCCCACTTTTTTAACACAGAGACAGTCTCGGTACAAGGAAGCAACCTCTCTTCCTGATAGCAAGCCCTCACCCCTTTTTCCTTGGAAACTGCTTTTAAGCAATAAATAGGGTCCTCCCTAGACACACATGGTCAAACAAGGGGCCCTGAAAGGACAAAATCTGTTTAATTTACGTTGCTTAAGGTATCTTTGAAAAAAGCAATTTGAACGAAAAAAGATGATAAAATTGCATAATAAAACAATACTTGTAGCTGATACTTGAAAGTTGTTTGGCAAATTTAATTGATGTTTTTCTTTTTCAATTTCTTTTTATTATTTTGTAAAGAAACATTTACATGACATTTTTTAAAATAAATGTTACAGTACAGTCCCCCCTCGACTCTGATTCAGATTAGCCCTCTCTCTGTTTTTATTCCTTTTTTTTTTTTTAATTGCAACACTGACAATCCGCTGTAGTTATTTAGATGTAGCCGAAGCCCGGAACACAGTTCTGATTCCATTGATTCTACAGTTTAAGCTGACCTACGGTGGGCATGATTCCATTGAGAGCCGGCTCCCGAGTTGACGCTCAAGGTAATCTTTCAGCTTTGACGGTGCCTTGGATCCTTGATGGTTTCATGGAAGTCAGTCCCTTTAAAGTTGTGAGAAGGACTTGAAGCTTATCTTGGTATAAAGAGTTAAGATAGTGTTCTTTAACATCTGTCATTATTTATGGAAGCTATTGGCTATTATTAGTTTCTTCCACTATTATATGAATCAGACTAAGATCTAGATCAGACCACCATTGGAAGGCGTATGGGAATATCTAACTCTTTCCCACGATTTTTTCATTCAAGTTATGAATAACTGGACGCCGCAGACAACAAAATTTCTCATGAATGGAAAGGT